>VDFB02088167.1:48465-74130 GCA_007258455.2 Sequoia sempervirens
TTGAGGAATGTCAAGAACTGGATTGTATTTTGGCTAGAAAGGTTTGCAATTCTCTTATTGGGAAGGATGTATTGGCTTGGGGTCATGATCCAAAAGGTGAATTCTTTGTTACCTCTCGTTACCAGGTGTTGGATGAACAGTTAAATGGATGTGTGGGGATCCCTTGGAAGAAACAAATTTGGAATAAATTCTCTTGGCCCAAGTGTAATTTCTTCTCTTGGATTGTGATTCATAATAGATGTCTGACATGGGAGAATCTTTGGAAGCAGGATTTTTAGGGCCCTAATGAACTTGAAATATGCTCATAATTTGAATATTATGATGTATTTTAATACCCTTACTCTTATTGCTAATGGTTGTTTTAACTCTTTTATTAAAGACTTTTTTTATCTAAAAATCGGGTAGTATCATGTACCAATACATTCCTATATTCCTACAGCTCAACATCTCTATGTGTCTGTATTAATTACCCTGTTTGACCTCTCGAATGACTGATATAATGCATGTGGTTTTTGGATAATGAAATGAATTTAATATGTGATTAATGAATGTGTATCGTGTTATTTTTCCACACATGCTTTCTTTCGCTTATGTCCCATGTGCATCGCAGGTTGTTAAAGGGAGCATGAACGAGTCAAAGCGCAACAGATCTCGACCTTGCAGTAAATTTCATTTCCAACACAGCATCGAGGAAGTTGTTCCAACAAAGACTCTCTGACTGGGTCATTGGGAGAAAATCCAAATGATCATTAATCTAGGAAGAGTGGAATACTAAATTCTCTCTGAATCATGTTGAACATATATGCTTTCATTTATGAGAAGTATGTTCCTCATTTTCAGGATGCACTTATGTCCACGTCTTTCTCTATTAGAGTTAGGTAGTTAGTTGCTTTTCTAATATAAATAATTTCTCCTCCTGCGCGAGTGAGCAATAGAGTGTGTAAGAGTTAGTATTATAATAAGAGACAGTGTTTTGTGTTAGTTTTTTTATAAGCAAAATAATCAATGTATATGATTCCAAATTTATGAATAAAAACTGATGAAGTTTTGAGTTAAATTCTTGCATAAACTAGTTGATGCTTGCTAAGGGGGCCCACTTAGTGAGTATTTGTAGTTAGTTATTTATTTCCTGTTGATTATAAGTTAGATTTCATTCTTGAAAGTTTCAGTGCAAACTCAATCTTATACTGTTCTTGCAACATCGAGAATCCATCTTTGTGTTTGTTCCTGCAACATAAGGCCAGTTCATAGTTTGTTTCTTAGTAATAGTTGTCATGATTTATGCTTTGATTAAGTTACGCTTAAGTTAAGAAGACTTTACATTACATTCTTGCAACATAAGTAGAATTCCTTTTAAGCATTTATTTCTGGTAAATTATGACTGAAACTGGTTCTTAGTGCACATATAGTGCCACTCCATTTCATTTATACATTCCCTGGTTTGACAATGTAAATGAGCCACATGAAGATGGTAGTCACCTACTGGAATGTCCAATTCCTAGGTTGGGATTTTCCATGACTTTTATATCCTTTTGTGGAAACGATCATTTTTGGCGCCGTTGTCGGGGATAGTGTCAAGCTAAGAACCTATCATAGTCATTGTTAGCAGTAGTTTAGTGTGTTTATTCAAGCATTTTCAAAATTCCTTCGATTGCATGCATAGAAGAAGAGACGCTCTGGGAAGATTCCTCCCTAACCTTCCATTCATTGATAACAATCCTGAACCAACTTATAATCTATTTGAGGAAGGAGGAGACCAAGATATCAATCTATTTGCTGAAAACCTACTTGTTGACTTGCTATTTGCCCCAACTGATGAAGAACCTCAAGAAAATCCATTTGCTTTGATACTTAATCAAGCAAATATGGCACGTAATCCACCTAATCGACCTCCTACTTTTGAATTCCCCCTCGTTGCTCAGCAAGATAATGACAACCTTAAAAATATTCCTTCTTCATTACTTCCCAAGTTCTATGGACTAGTTATAGAGGACCCAGATACTTTCTTGTTTGAATTTGACATCCTTTGTCGTAGCTATGATTACACTTCAGATGCTCACAGACTAAAGTTGTTTCCTGCTACTTTGAAGGAGGGAGCTCTTATATGGTTTATGAGTTTGGGAAGGGGTGTTGTTGATAGTTGGGAAGCCATGTAGACAAAATTTCTCGAGAAATACAAGGAATATTGTAAGAGTGGTAGTAAGGGTGATAATATATTCAAAATTCAACAAAAGGAGGATGAAAGCCTGGAAGACTATATCTCATGATTTATGTTTTCCCTGAAAAAAATTTAGACCATACTCTCAATGAAGAATCTCATAAACTACTTTTCCTGAGGGGAATTAGTGATACCTGCATAGATGCCCTGGACTTGATGGGAGGAGGAGATACAACTCAAATGTCTTGGGATGATATCAAGAAAAGATGTTGCAACTACTCTTGAACAATTATTAAGAAAGGTAGAGGTCATCAATCCATAGTGGGAAAGTCTTCTACTAATGGAGTTTCATGGATGGAAATCACAAATTTGTTGTCTGATTTCAAGCAGGATATCATAAACAACATGGCTACACAATTGGATGCTATGCAAGCTCGGAAGAAACATGAGGAAGCTGAAGCAATCTTGGCCGATTTTTGTCCCCATTGCAGATAGAAGAAACGTGACTGCAGATGTAAGATGGTGGCTAACCTGGAGGCTAAGTAGTTACCTACTAATTTTAAGATAGTAGAGGGTGATGATGACCAAGTATTCTTTGTTGCACAAAGGCGACCATGGGCTCAAAGACAAGGTATGCCTCAAGACCCTTTGACTTTTGGTAATCCATATTCTAATTACAATAACCAATGGCAACCTACATATGCCCCCTCACCACCTTGGAATACTTCTCAACCACACTAGCCTAACTATCAAAGTCCTCAATGGTAATCTCCTCAAGGAGGTTGGCAGCAACTGCAAGGACAATGGACTCCACCCCTAAGTAACTGGCAGCAAAATCCTCAATGGAGAGGTTCTCAGCAATGGCAGAACCAATCCCCTTGATCCCTGCAGCTTCAACAGCCACAACCTCTGACTCTCATGCCACCTCCTACAACACTTACAGCAAATACTGGCCCTCCAAAACAAACGCCTATGCCTGCTCAACCATTGTCAAATCTTAATAATAAGCAACAGCAACAATAGCCTATGTATCTTGCAGAAACCAATCAGTATCTAACTTATGCCCTGAATATTCATGATATCCATCTTAGGTCTGGAACCACTCTCCCTGCTCCACAACTGCCTGTAATTACAAAGATTCCAGATTCTACCTCTGAACAGCCTACTGATCCTGCAGAACATATACCTATATCAGATACTGTCTTTAAAGAGCCTGTCCTGCAGCATCAGGACAAACTGTCTTTTCCTCAGAGATTGCAAATTACTACATCCAAGTCTATGGAAGAGCCTACCTTTGATATTTTGGATCAATTAAAGAATGTACACATTCTAATTCCTCTTTTTCAAGCCATTAAAGATGTCTCAATTTATGAAAAATCCATTAAGGAGCCCTGTTTAAAGAAACCAGGAAGAAAGAAAAAGGAACCCCAAACTATCCATGATCTATGATAGTTGGCATATATAATGTTAGGGAAGATAGTCATTCCAAAATATACTGACCCTAGGAGTCCTGTGGCACAAATAAATATTAATGGTCAGATAGTAAAGAATGTTTTGATCGACCTTGGTGTAACCATCAATGTAATAACTAAGCATACTATGGAGTATTTGAATATCCTAAACATTCGGTCTACACCTACCATCTTGCAGCTTGTTGATAGTTCCATAGTAACACTTGATGGAGTGGTAGAAGATGTCATTGTTATCCTTAAGTCTTGGGAATACCTAACATATTTCACCATATTGTCCACTAAGGCAACTCTAGGAGGATATCCTATCATCTTAGGTAGACCATGGTTAGCCACAGCTGATGCCCTTATAGGATGCCATTCAGGAGACATGAAATTTTTTGATGGTCAGTCAAGAAAGAAATTGGCTTTATACCCATCTGCCCAGCCTCAGCCAGACTTGTCTCAACCAATTTGGCCAGATTTAGGAGAAGAAACTAAAGAAGTCAATTTATTGGATCAGCTAATGATGTTGCAAACTAATTTGTTTTCATAGCTTCAGAGTGAGGATGACCTACTTTTACACATTTTTCAGTCCAACCATGATTTGAGTAGCCCATTTATTCCAGATAGCTGTCCTCAGTAGTGTTTCCTGTAGCAACTGAATTCTAAGAGCCTGCCACTTGAATCTCTTGTAGTTTATCACAATTTGCTTCCATATGAAATACAAACACCACCTTTATCAGCAACCTCCATGAATGATCTTACCAAGCAAGTAGAAGTGTCTCCAGGCCACTGTCTGAACATCAATAATAAGCTGCCTCAATCTCAACAAGCTTCCCTAGTCACAATGTTGCAAGAACAACACAAAGTTTTTTCATGGGACTATGAGGATATGAAGGGAATAGATCCTCAACTCTGTACTCATAGGATCTACATTAAGGAAGATTGTTCACCTGTTAGGCAACCTCAAAGAAGGATAAACCCAACATTCAAGGAAATAGTTAAAACAAAGCTCCAAAAATTGTTTGATGTTGGTTTTATCTACCCCATTTCAGACAGTCAATGGGTATCTCCATTGGTGATTGTTCCTAAAAAGGGAGGAAAATGGAGAGTTTGTGTAGACTACAGAGAGTTGAACACAACAACTAAAAATGATCACTTTCCACTGCCATTTGTCGACCAAGTGCTAGATTCATTGTCTTGTAAAAAGTATTTCTCCTTTTTGGATAGATATAGTGGGTATAATCAAATTAGAATTGCCCCTGAGGATAAAGACAAAACAACTTTTACCAGTCCATGAGGCACTTTTGCTTATTCTATCTTACCTTTTGGCCTGTGTAATGCACCTGCAACATTTCAAAGGGCAGTGATCAGTATTTTTGTTGATATCTCTCATGATTCTATGGAGATCTACATAGATGACTTCACCACTTATGGAGCTACTTATGAAGAAGCATTAGCAAATTGGAGAAAGTGTTGGAAAAATGTAAGGAGCAAAATCTGTCTTTGAATAGTGAGAAGTGCTTTATGATGATGCAAGAGGGAATTGTTTTAGGCCATCATATCTCTCAAGCAGGAATTCAAGTTGATCTTGCAAAAATAGAAGTTATTCTAACATTGCAAACACCTATGAAACAAAAGGATGTTAGAAGCTTCCTAGGACATGCTGGATATTATAAAAGATTTATCAAAGATTTCAGCAAAATAGCCATTCCATTATATGTCTTATTAACTAAGGATTATGAATTTAACTGGACTGAGGCCTGTGACAAATCTTTCCTGCAGCTTAAGAACTTACTTACCCAGGTACTTGTTCTACAAGGACCGAAGTGGAGTTTTCCCTTTCATATACACACAAATGCTTCTGATTATGCCATAGGAGCAGTTTTAGGACAAAAAGAGAATTCCATAGAGCATGCCATATATTTTATTAGCAAAAACCTTCAAGGCCCTGAATTAAACTATATTGTCATAGAGAAAGAATTGCTAGCAGTTGTGTATGCCTTGAACAAGTTTCGACATTATGTCACCGGTTACTAAATATTTGTCCATACAGATCATGCAGCAATAAGGTACCTCATGAATAAGCCTGCTATATCTGGCAGATTAGCAAGATGGCTCCTATTGTTGCAGGAATTTGATATCACAGTTATTGATAAGTTAGGCTGGGCTAATGTGGTGGTTGATTTCTTGTCAATACTTCAAACAACCACACCTACCACCCCTGAGGTACTTGATGATAGCTTTTCTGATAAACATTTATTTTCTATTGCTGCTCAAACTCCATGGTATGTGGATATTGCAAATTATTTAGCGGCCAACAGGATTCCAACCCACTTCTCACCAAAGGAAAGGCAATTGTTGGTAGAGAAAAGTTTTAACTTTTCATGGATTGCGGATTGTTTATTCTACACAGGACTTGACTAAGTCATGAGAAGGTGTGTTGGGGAAGATGAGACCTATGAAATTTTGCATGCCTGTCATGATGAGCCATGTGGTGGGCACTTTGCAGCTAAGAGAACATCTATGAAAGTGCTTGCTACCAGATACTATTGGCCCACATTACACAAAGATGTTGCAACCTACACCAGAAAATGTGACAGATTTCAAAACATGGGGAGACCAACAAGGTCTGATGAAATGCCCTTGTATCTTCAAGTAGTAGTCAGTCCCTTCGACAAATGGGGCATGGATTTTGTTGGGCCTATTGATCCTCCGTCCAATGGGAAATCATACATTTTGGTTTGCATTGATTATGTAACTAAGTGGGTAGAAGTGAAAGCAATGACACATGCCCGTGACAATAAAGTTGTTGAGTTCTTGTATGAACAAATTTTTACTTGGTTTGGAGTCCCAAGGGAACTTGTTACCGATCAAGGAGCCTAATTTGCATCAAACTTAATCACTACATTGATGAATGACTACAAGATCAAACACAAAAAGTCTAGCCCCTATCACCCTTAAGCCAATGGTCAAGCAGAGGTTACCAATAGAGAAATTGAGGCAATCCTTACTAAGATAGTACAATTACATAAGAAGGATTGGAGCAGTCGCCTTCCTGAAGCAGTCTGGGCCTATAGAACAATATGGAAAACAACTACAGGGTTTACTCCTTTTGAGTTACTCTATGGAAAAAGCTGCCATGTTGCCAATAGAGTTTGAGCATAAGACTCTAAGGACTGCTCTAAAGCTTAACATTGATATTTCAGAAGCCCAAAAGGAACGCCTCCTACAGTTGAATGCATTGGATGAGATAAGGAAAGCTGCCCTGCAGCATACTAAAACTATCCAACAACAAAGAAAAAAATGGCATGACCACCATATCCGAACTAAGCAATTCTCTACCAGTGATTGGGCACTACTCTATGACTCCAGGTACAAGGAAAATCAAGGTAAACTCACCACAAGATGGCTTGGTCCTTATAAAATAGAAAATGTGTTTGATAATGGTTCAGTTCAGTTAGCTACAATAGATCATGTCTAATTCAAACTACTGGTTAATGGACACCATCTTAGGTTGTATCATAAGCCAGCGTCCAAAGAGGAATTTATGAAGCTGTTTGTTTCGGATGCGGCCAATAATCCTCCTGCAGCAAAAGGCTTCGGCCTTTCTCTTGCAGCATCTCTTTAAAATTCTATGTTGTATGCCTATAATAAAGGTTTCCTTTTTAAGGAAGCCACTTTCTCCATCTTTCATCCATCACCGCCATTCATTCCCTCCTCTTCCACGTCACCCATCCATGTCATCCATTCTTTCGTACCGCCCTCATTTATGGTTTCACTTCCAACCATCATTGCATGCTGAGCTGTGATCTTTCCCAGCATGTACGAGCACTTATTACAAGGTACGCGATATCTTTTATTGTCACATCATTTATTTATTTCATTTATTTATTAATTGCTATGTACATATCAGTCATCGTTGCCTATTTTTCGCCTATCCTTTCGCACATGTGTGGACACATGTCAAATTTTTAGTAGGGGGCGGGATAATCCATTTCAAACTTTTTCTTATGCCACTATCACAATTATTAAGATATTTTTATTTTCTTGTACTCTCCAAATATGACTACATGTTTTATCCTAAAAAAAAATTAACGGCTTGATTTGGGTAGTTTTTAACAATCATTTTATGCAATTATCCTTTGAGTCATTCTTGGAAAAGTAAAGAAAAGTGATGGCAGGGCGGAAAGAAGCAAAGCAGAAAAAAGTTTTTTTGAATTTTTAGAAAAAGTTTGAGTTTCAGGAATCTTAGCTGGGATAATTTGTGAATATGGGTGGCAAGTTAGTAAGACATGAGCCTGTAGCTCATGAACTCTTGATGCAAAATCCTCAAACGGTTAAGGCATTCAACAATTGCAGATGGCTGAATTATTTTATGAGGTTAGACTCCTTTAATGAGGAAGCTATAGGTGAGTTTTTTGAGAACCCTTTCAGAGGGAGAAGCTACAGTGTGGGGTTTGACAATAGCCGTTACAAAAGAGTAGATTACAGAAGTAATTGGGCTTCTGACGGTAGGAGAAATTTTTTCTTCAGATGTTGTCTCTGCTAGGGCAGAATTCACAATACCAGCAAATGGACCCTTGGAGGTTTCCAAACAAGGATGCAAACGAGTGTCATTGCCTCCCCTATACCCGGAATATGTCACATTCATAATCAGGTACTTGACTTGTAAGGGACGTTTCTCCTATTTGCATTCCTATCATTTTAAACTGTTGAGTCATATGAGGCACGGTTTAGCTATCAATATTCTAAATTTTTTGTTAAACCTTTTGAAACAGCCCATGAAACCCAGAGGGGTAGGGACAACTCTGTCACCCACCATGCCCTCATTAAACTCTTGATTGAGCATTCCCTAAGGGATGTATCACCCCTTTCTTGGCAAAAATTTGTTGTCCGGAAGGGTTTGCAACCTCCAGAACCTCCTATAGCACTCCCTGCGCAGTGCAAGAAAAATAAAAAGAGAGTAGAATCCACAAGTAGGGAAGCAGAGCAAGAATCATCTGCTCCTGTAGCACTTAGTCCTGCAGCCTCCACACTAGAGCCCTCTACCCAAGTACAAACTAGGTCTGTTGCTCGAAAAGAAAAAGGGAAAACGAAGGTTGGAGAGTCATCTAGGGCAAAAAAAACCCCTGAATATGACCCTCAAGCTCAAAAGCGAAAACGTTCTACTCCACTCTTTCTTGCAACACCTTCCCCTGTAGCAGTTTCTCCTATAGCAACGCCTATTGCCACTGCAGTATCACTGTCATCCTCTCCTACTGAGTCTATATCCTCTAGACAAGCTAGAAAGAGGAAGGCCACGGAAGTGTCTCCTGCAGCTGTTACTTTTGAAACATTGCCAAAAAGAGCTTCATCAAGGAAACAACGTAAAGTTACTTCAACCCCTACTCAACCTGAAATTATAGTAATTTTTGAAGAATCTGAAGAATTCAGTCATGACGTTTCTCAGAATGTATATGAGAATGTTCCACAAAGTCCATCAGTTATTCTTTGGGAAATGAAAACTAAGATAGTGGAAGTTGAAGAAGCACAGCATGGTAGTGGTAATAGAAGGGGGATGCCAAGTCTTGATGACTTGGCTGAAGCGGCTAGGCATGTTTCAGAAGAAGCACAATCTCTTCCTGCACAACAACAAGAATCCTTCCTACAACAAGAGGAAGAACAACTTGGGCAGTCTGAAGTGTCCAATGAAACCCCATTACCCCCTGCAACTTGTCAATCAATGGTTGTTTATAAAAGGACATTGTTGATTGAATATTTGGAATATCTTAGGACTACATGGCAGCCTGTTACATTTCAAACTTTGAGTTTCCACCATTTAGCTAAAACTGAAATTCAACAAAGTCTTTGGGAGGAAGAAAGGAAGAAATTGAAAAGAGAAATTGAAAGGCAAAAACAAGAACTTTAGGAAATGAAAGAGAAAATGGATGAAATGATAAAGATAACTGGTAAAATTATGGAATGTAGACCACCGCCTAGGGTATATGCAATGTGCCTTAAAGAGCAATTTCTTTGGTTTCAATTGATGAGAATTTCAAGAAATTTGGACCCTGTTATTCACACAGCCAAGGGATTTTATGATGCATATCAGGTAGCACCCAACTGGTTGAAAAATTCCTTATGTGAGTTTTATTTGCATGGTTTGATAATTCCCTTTGAAACAGAGTGGAATCCACTTCTCTATATTGGTGACATTCATCTGAGGTCACTCATGTCTTGGGTGGCTAATGAAACTAACTATGGAAGATAATTAGAGGCTTATGAAGAGGCTGAAAGGAATGAACCTATTCCACTGCGACCTGAAAGTTCAGATCCCCACACAGTTCTGAGACCTTGGCTTACTGTTGCATATGGATTCAATGATCAAACAAAAAGAATGAAAATATTTGATATCAAGAAGTAGGTGTATGATGAGTTCAAAGGCCAACTATATTTGTTTTGGAAGCTTTCATCTTCCAGAATTGAAACAAGATGGAAAAAACTAATTGTTGGTCTGAGGAAATCTGAGCCTCATAGCCCTCTAAACTTTAAAGCAACCATCAGGAGGACAAAGAAGTACATGTAGCTTGGTCTCCAAAAGAGGTTTGAGTTATGATTGCCATTAACATTTCGACCTCCAGTTTTAATGTGGCCATTTTACCCTTATCAGGCTACAAATGTTAATGAGGATATAGAAACCCACAGGTATGAGAGATGACAAAATTTCAGAGGTTTCTACTACAAATTTGGAACTTCATTATAGGGCCATACTACTCCCACTGATTTCAGAGAAACAACTCGAAAGCTTAATGCTGGAGGACCATCATTGGGATAAGTAGGGGAAAAATGATGAACTTGAAATATGCTCATAATTTGAATATTATGATGTATTTTAATACCCTTACTCTTATTGCTAATGGTTGTTTTAACTCTTTGATTAAAGACTTTTTATCTAAAAATCGGGTAGTATCTTGTACCAATACATTCCTATATTCCTGCAGCTCAACATCTCTATGTGTTTGTATTAATTACCCTGTTTGACCTCCCGAATGACTGATATAATGCATGTGGTTTTTGGATAATGAAATGAATTTAATACGTGATTAATGAATGTGTATCGTGTTATTTTTCCACGCATGCTTTCTTTCGATCTGTCACCATGTGCATCGTAGGTTGTTAAAGGGAGCATGAACGAGTCAAAGCACAACAGATCTCGGCCCTGCAATAAAGTCCATTTCCAGCACAATGTCGAGGAAGTTGTTCCAACAAAGACTCTCTGACCGGGTCGTTGGGAGAAAATCCAAATGATCATTAATCTAGGAAGAGTGGAATACTAAATTCTCTCTAAATCATGTTGAACATATATGCTTTCATTTATGAGAAGTTTGCTCCTCATTTTCAGGATGCACTTATGTCCACGTTTTTCTCTGTTAGAGTTAGGTAGTTAGTTGATTTTCTAATATAAATAAGTTCTCCTCCTGCACGAGTGAGCAACAGAGTGTGTAAGAGTTAGTATTATAATAAGAGACAGTGTTTTGTGTTAGTTTTCTTATAAGCAGAATAATCAATGTATATGATTCCAAGTTTATGAATAAAATCTGATGAAGTTTTGAGTTCAGTTCTTGCATAAACTAGTCGATGCTTGCTAAGGGGGCCCACTTAGTGAGTATTTGTAGTTAGTTATTTATTTCCTGTTGATTATAAGTTAGATTTCATTCTTGAAAGTTTCAGCGCAAACTCAATCTTATATTGTTCCTGCAGCATCAGGAATCCATCCTTGTGTTTGTTCCTGCAGCATAAGGCCAGTTCATAGTTTGTTTCTTAGTAATAGTTGTCATGATTTATGCTTTGATTAAGTTACACTTAGGTTAAGAAGACTTTACATTACATTCCTACAACATAAGTAGAATTCCTTTTAAGCATTTGTTTCTGGTAAATTGTGATTGAAACTGGTTCTTAGTGCACATACAGTGCCACTCCATTTCAAGTATACATTCCCTAGTTTGACAATGTAAATGAACAACCACATGAAGATGTTAGTCACTTGTTGGAATGTCCAATTCCTAGGTTGGGATTTGCCATGACTTTTATATCCTTTTGTGGAAATGATTAGGCCCCTCCATGTGTGTCTTGTGTTCTAAAAGTGAAAAGAACACTTCTCATCTCTTTTTTTAGTGTTCCTTTGTTAGGGTGATTTGGCACTTTTGGTGGGAGGTCCAGAACCAACCATGTAGGCATGTTTCTTCTTTGGGTGAGTTCTGGTCTAGGTTGGGGAACTCCCTCACTAAGACTTCTTTCCTCCACATTACTTGGAGGACTATTGGGCCTTGCTTGCTTATTTGGCATATCTAGTTGGAGCACAACCATAGGATTTTTTGGACAAGAAGCTTCAGGTGCAACATGTTTGGATGCGATTTCTAGGAGTTATTCAAGAGAATTTGGCTACTAAGTGTGATATTTCAGCCCATGTGGATCCTGGAGACAATGAAGTGGTTTGACGTTTGGGGATTCCTATTGGTGGTAGGGATGGGCCTATGCCTAGTCTAGGTAGGTGTACTAAAGGAAAGGTTTTAAGAGATGGTAACTGGAGGCCACCTCCTCTTGGGGTGTTGAAGATTAATATTGATGGATCCTCTAGAGGTAATCTAGGGCATGTTGGGGTTGGTGGCATTGGTCATGATAGTTTTGGTGTAGTTGTGTTCTTCTCAGAGCATAGACATGAACACTTTAATAATTTCATTAAGGCGTTGTCTATTCTTTTGGCTTTGAAAAGGGTCTATGCCCTAGGTTGGAAAAGGATAATTTGTGAATTTGACTCTCAAATTGTGATTGACTTGTTGAACAAATGCAAATTAGAGGATGTGAATTGGTAGCTGGTAGTGGTGGTTAGACAAATCACCCCTCTAGGTGGAGCTTTAGACTTCATCTCCTTTTGTTGTGTTCCATGGGAGTGGAATAGGGTGGATGATGGTTTGGCTAAATGGGCGTCTGAGTGGATAGGAAATTAGATTGTGGAAGATTGGGGTGGTCTTTTTGAGGATCTTTCTTAGGAATTGGAGGATCTTGTTATGGAGGATATGAGATGATTCTTGGGGGTTGCTTGATGGATCTGGTGTTATTTCTTGACCCCTGGTGGGTTGGCTATACTTTTTGACTTTACATTGGTTTATTAAATTAAAAATTCTTACCCTCTTTTTATAAAAAAAAAAAAGTTCACATTATAAATTATCATTTTAAATAGATAGACTGAAATACTTATCTAAAATAAATATGTGATAACACATGAATTACAAGACCCAAAAAATATAAAATGAACCATCTTATTAATGACAAAAAATCACACTTTATCAATCTATAAATATCCACCACAATGTAAAATATATCTTATAAATTTTGGGTATATACATTTCAATTGTTAAAATAAATTACTAAAACAACCTAAATGCAAAACTGACAAGTGCCACTTAGCGACAAGTAATTGCCTATCTAGTATTGTAATAATAGTATCACTTGGATAGTCATTAGATGATTTAGGTCATACTAATTTAGGGGCATGCTGGACAATAGTTTAAGATAATAGATTCTTGCAAGCATATGTATCACAATCATGTAGAAGCGAGTACCTGCCTTTGTAGTAGTAATAAAATTATTTGTTGTGTAGTTTTTTTATTTTTTTAGACTATAGGAATTGGGAAGCCTCCCATTAAACTACAATGTGCTTGGTAAAAAAACTTCACGTGATCGATGATGCTGACATGACACACCATTTAGTACAATGGAGATCGGGGGGACTGGATCTCATGATCTCTTTCCTACAACAGGATGCTTTAGCTAGTTGAGGCAAGGCTCCCACCCCATTATTTGTTATGTAGTTGATAGATGAGTTATGAAAACAATTTAAAGGTAGGCTAGATAACATTTTGAGATCAACAAATTCTTGCAAGTTGAATGCATCATGATTTTACTAGGTTGATGAATATTATAGTTGCTAGGGTTGACCTCGATCTCAAGTTTGATTCATACTAGACACAACTCTAACTAACATACTTAAAGTTGAGTTGTTAAATAAAATAAATATTTGTTAAATATTGAAAGGAAAATGATTTATTTGTACAAAGACTATTACTTAGTTTGATTGGTTGATTTTGAGTTTGAATGGTCAAATAAAATAAAACACAATAATTTTAAGTAAAATAGTTATAGAGCAACTTATAAGCAAAATAAACTCTTTAATAAATAAAATAAATCAAGAATGATATCCTAGACATATATATTTAAAAAATAAGCTAATTTCAAAAAAACATGCTTTACCTTTATATTCCACAAAAGTAGAGCAATTAAACAAATTATGATATTGCTATTAGGATTCAACCGTGTAGTTTTTTGAGTCAAACTCATTGACCCATATTTCATGAGTAGTGGTTCACATGAACCCATCTCTCATGATAATGAATGGTTCACTTAGCACTCATTGCATCTAGGCGATGCTCACAAAGGTGAAGCATTGGGCCTTCCCATGAGGTTACCCATCCAAGTACTATCCAACTCAAGCACGCTTAACCATAGAGTTTTCACCAATACGTTAAGGTTGCTTAGCTTGCAACCCCATTTGTAAAACCTTCAACAAGTGTTGTGCCTTACGAACCATTCATTATAGAGACCCTTTAGCTCATCAATTGGTAAGTAGGAGGTATTTTCCACAACGTGTCAAATTATGATATTGCTATCAGGATTCAACCGTGTAGTTTTTCAAGTCAAACTCATTGACCCATGTTTCACGAGTAGTGGTTCACATGAACCCATCTCTCATGTTAATGAATGGTCCACTTAGTACTCATTGCATCTAGGTGATGCTCACACGGGTGAAGCATCAGGCCTTCGTAGGAGGTCACCAATCCAAGTACTACTCCAACTCAAGCAAGCTTAACCATAGAGTTTTCACCAATGTTAAACCCACTTAGCTTGCAACCCCATTTGCAAAACCTTTAGCAAGTGTTGTGCCTTATGAACCATTCATTATAGAGCCCCTTTAGCTCATTAATTGATAAGTAGGAGGTATTTTCCACAATGTGTCAAATTATGATATTGCTATCAGGATTCAACCATGTAGTTTTTCGAGTCAAACTCATTGACCCATGTTTCATGAGTAGTGGTTCACATAAACCCATTGTTAAATAGGCACAAGACAATTGAGAGGGGGTTGAATTAGTTGTCACACAAATTCAATCTTAAAACTTTATCACTTATCAAATCTTCAACCACACTATTCTATTATTAAATATAAGCACAAAACATAGATAACAAAAAGTAAATCAACACAATGAACACCACATTTTTATGTGGCAAAACCTAATAAGGGAAAAAGCACAGTGAGGGTTAACTCAAAATACGAAGATTATAAACTAAATACAAAGGCTCACTGCCAAGGGCTCACTACCCAAAAGAGGACTCATTGTCCAAATACAAAGGCTCACTGCCAAGGGCTCACTATCCAAAAGAGGACTCATTGTCCAAATACAAAGGCTCACTACCTAAAATTGGAATCACTATCCAAATACAAAGGCCCATTTCCTACAAAGGACTCACTGTTCAACATGGAGGCTCACTACCTATAAATACAAAAGAGAACAAAAGATCCACCACTGCAATTAAAGCACATTCACAGAATTACAAAAACCTTTAGTTCACTGTCTTCAACAAACTGAAAACAAGTCACTCGCACACAATTCCGCTCTTATGATTTGTGGCACACTTTCATCACTTTGCATCACACTGTCATACGTTTCTTCAAAACTTGACTTGCTTTTATACTATTCTTAACCTTAGAAACATTCTGCAAGGTTGGCCATAATACATCGTTTTATAAATTCAAATTAGGTTGGAAACTCCAAATTCCCGCGGTGGAAAGGAACAAGAGTGGACTAATAAAACATATAACCAAGACCAAAAAATAATATTCTTGAATCTTCTACACGCTTCCTTAATTTAATTTTATTCTTCGAATGAAGTGTAAACACCAGGTTGGCCAAACCTCTAATGAAAACATAAATAATCATTGATGTACATGCTTCCCAATTAGAAGATGACACACAAATGCCACAACACACTTCCTTAAGCATGAGAATACATCTCAGAATCTTCTAGATACATTCACAACAAGAACAACATACTTCAATCACTGAATTTCTTTCATTAGACAATTTAGATTGTGTAGACACACACAAAAATACTGAAACATGACTTATGGATCTCCAGACTTCAAAGCCTCTTTGCCAGAGCATAGGAAAGACCTTCACAAAGCATATTCCATATCCACAAGATCTGAAACGAAATAGAGAAAAATTGCAGAGCAACAATATTTCTCCCAGTCCATAAAACATAGACTCTACCGGTAAAACCCATATATCAGTGGACACAACTTTCATGTACCTTCTCACTAGAAGCTGAAACTCAACATATATCACCACTAAATCATCTTTATCAAACCTTCAGGTCTACACAAGCATAGGATCAACATAGGAGAAATGCATAACACATACCAGAGCATGTTTTGAACACATTCAACACTCCAACTTCACTTCTTTATTAATTTTCTCAAAGGCACTTAGAAACTCATCAAACCAACATATTTGCAACACTATAAAGATAGCTCCATGTAATCACAACATCTCACCAACATCTCAACCATACATGCACAATATGCTACATACTGAGTTGTGTTGACACCAATGACAACATTAATGACAACACCACCAAACTAGCTCATACTTGCAACACCCTTCTCTCATGATAATGAATGATCCACTTAGCACTCATTGCATCTAGGTGATGCTCACAAGGGTGAAGCATTGGGCCTTCTCAGAAGGTCATCCATCCAAGTACTACTCCAACTCAAGCGCGCTTAACCATAGAGTTTTCACCAACGTTAAGCCCGCATAGCTTGCAACCCCATTTGCAAAACCTTCACCATCTATGGTTAAGCACACTTGAGTTGGAGTAGTACTTGGATGGGTGACCTCCCAGGAAGGCTTAATGCTTCGCCCCTGTGAGCATCACCTAGATGCAATGAGTGCTAAGTGGACCATTCATTATCATGAGAGATGGGTTCATGTGAACCACTACTCGTAAAACATGGGTCAATGAGTTTGATTGGAAAAACTACACAATTGAATCCTAATAGCAATATCATAATTTGACACACTATGAAAATACCTCCTGTTTATCAATTAAACAAATTGCTAAATTTAGTAAAGTAAAATGTTAAAACTATTGATACCCCTTTGTTGCAATAACTAAGTAGACAAACTGACTACCCCTTTGTTGCAACAACTAAGTAGACAAACCACTAGCTACCCCTTTGTTGCAACAATTAAGTATACAAACCACATCTCCATTGACCATGCTTCATGACAATCCTGCATACAATTTGTCAACATAATGTGCAAATTGTCAATTTAGACTCCAAGATTTTAGAAATAGTTAACTATATGTTGCAACTAATTTTTGTTTCTTTTGTCATTGGGTTTAGCCATTTTAATAAAAAAATTTTTGCCAATCAATTGAACCCACCCCATTTTGACCATGACAATGCTTCATGTGGTGTTAATAGCAGTGACAAAATGAAATGCAATTAGTTGAAATGACCTCTCTTTCCGGCCATTGCCCTTAACATCACATGAAACATTACAACATTAATCGTTCTTAAGAGATAAAAGTTTTCAACCAATTAGATTGATAATAATCTATTTTTATAATATTTTTAATTATAAGATTTACATCTTTAATTAAAAAAAATATTTCTTGAATTAAAAAATTTCTAACTTCTATTTATTAATTATTAATAGCTGATTAAACACACGGCAAATACTAATAACATCTGTGAAAAAGTAACTATACCAATAAACAAATTAGGTTTGTAAAATACAAAAAACAAACAAACAAAGGAACTGCTCAACATTTTCTCTCTCCAGTTGTGTAAACAAATAAATACAAAAGACTAAAAGAGCGCCCCATTCTCCCACCAAAATAAAATATTAAAAATAGAAATTCCTTGCCTTCCCTCGCCCGCCCACTTCACATTTGTCTGAACTCAATTACTATAGACATTCAAACCCCCATGCAAACCTAATGCTAATACTACTGAATGCAATGCGGGTGCGCCCCTGTTAATGACGGAACTAGATTCCGAGGACGCCTAAATGGTCAAATGAAGATTTGTTTAAAGAGGAACTACAATCTGTAAGTTTAATCGATACCCACATGCCTAATTTGATCTGAACTTTGTTTTCACTATATAATCTGTTTATTCTCCCATCCATTTAGCTTTTAAATTCCAAGGAAGTCCAAATGCTTAAAAGGATGCTATTGCCGAGAGGGCAATAAAATAATATGTTTGATCAATACCCATATGCTCAATTTTATCTGAATTGAATCTTAATTAAATGTTCAGTTTATTCATTCATCTATTTTTCTTTTTGAATTCCAAGGACCCAAATGCTTTAAAGGAGGCATTTGGTCACAGGCAATAAAATCTGCTAGTTCAATAACCAATCATATGTTCAATTTTATCTACATTTAGTTTTAACCAAACAATCTGTTTGTTCGTTGCAATTTTTACCTATTAAGTTCCAAGGGCACCCCAGTTGTTTTGAAGAAGATTTCTTGAGAACTCTTCAACGTCTGCAAGCTTAATTAATACCCACATATTCAATTTCATTTGCACTTAGTTACCAGGCAATCTGTTAATACGTTCACACATTCACCATTCAAATTCCAAGGGCATTTATGTATTTTGTAAACGGATTCTTGCTATATGCATCAACATCTTTATGTCAAATAAATATCTGCATGCTCAATTTCATCTACATTTTGTTTCAACTATCCATCTAATTCGTTTATTCATTTATATAGTCACTCATTTATAATTTATTGCAATGGAAATAAACATGTGTAATCTTAAGAAATATCCACATTTTCAGTTTCGTCTACTTTCAGTTTCAACCATTCACTCTCTCTGCCTGCCTGCCTGTCTGTCTGTCTGTCTGTCTGAAAGTATACATGATAAAGTCCTAGTCAATCAATAAACATGAAAGAATCACTTGCAGAATCAAACATATCAGTTATGACATGAAGTCAATCAACGGGTCTATCCAAGTCCAAATTACTGCGGGTGTTTTCAGACATTCTCAGTCAAGTTTCTGGAGATGTGTCATATGTCATATCCTATCCAAGATTTTCAAAGTTTTTTCATATACACATTGGATGCTGTAACTACATTGATGTTAGCATTTGTTTATACACAAATTAAATTTTTATTAGACTTTTCTATCTAGAGAAGAGAGCTCATAGTATGATGTGCCTAATGGTGTACAGAGCCATATTTCTGACAGATCAAGAATAATGTGAAGATTGATTGAAGAGCTATAGCATTAAAACACACCATCAACTTCATGAAGATGGTTTTGGATATTGAGATAGACATTCAGCAATGGGAAATAGTCATAGGATGTCTATTTGGAGAAGGTTGACACATCTATCTAGGATGTCCTCGGTAGAGGTTTTTAGATATACTATAATTACGTGTTTTGAAAAAAGTAAAGAGTTTTATAAGATGCCTTAATACTCACAAGAGATAGATGAAGTATAAAACGTCTTGATTAGGACAACTTTACTTTAATACCTAAATTTTCAAGAGTAGCAAAAGCTATTATAATTATTATAAGATTCAATCTGTGATAGACGCTGAATATATTTATGTAGGATATGGAGGTAGAGATAGTAGATTGGTTAAGTGCTTTGTTAAATTGTTTTGTATAAGTAGTGGACAACATTTAGCATATATGTTTTGGTGAAGAGTTGTGCTAGCAATTTAATTTGTCCCTTTTAGGACGACACAAAACTGAATAAGGTGTAAGGATAAACCTTTTTTCAAATTAGAAGGAGAAGCTCCCCTGCAATTAAAAAGAGACTAAACCTTAGACCCTATGATGACAAACTTTATCTTTTTACAGTATGCACAAGATAATTCTGGGGCTTTTAGCATGCAAGGCCAAAAAACTAAAGAAAATACTTGTCTCTTTGTTCTTGGGTATGGGCACAAGGCTAAACAGCCTCTTCTACACATGACAAAGATTTAAGTTTTTTCTTACCTATTCTATGTGAGCAAATAAATACTCACACTTACTAGTTAAAAGTAAAAATTGAGATAATGAGTGCAATAGTGTAATGTCCCCATTTTCGGTGTCCTCATTTAGGCTAGTTTGGTTTTGACTCTCTTACTATTTTTAGTAAGTACTATATTTAGTAATTGGTCCTAGCAGCAGTGCAGTGTAGGGTTTCTTGTTTGGGCAGTGTGTGGCAGTTGTCAGGTGAACTCTAATGTTTTGTGTTAGTTTGGTGGTTTGGAGTATTTACTATTTTTAGTAGTTGCTATAAATAGTAAGTCTATTTTCGGTAACTAGTCCTGGCCAAGGCTACTTCAGTAGTGTCTATTTCCAGTTTGGGTGTCGGCATGGCTAAGTTTTGATTTAATTATTATTTGTATTTCTTAGTTAAGTTATTTTAATAAAGTTTATTTAACTTAAGTGAAGGGGTCAGGTGGTCATGTAAAAAGCACCTTGGAGCCTAATGTAATGACTTAACGTTGTTTTAGAAGGCAACAAAAGCGAAATAGTTTCCTTATGAGCATAGACGTCCAAGGGAGGTATTTTGAATAAAATAAAATAAAAAGGACACCTTGGCCTAGTTGCACAACGTTGTTTTAAAAGAGAGGCCATGTATTTCAAGTGGATGCCTAGAAAAGAGGTTTATTTATCATTTTTAAAGGCTAATGTTATGCCTCATAAGGTGGGATGCCTAATTTGAGTTTAATGTCAATTTTAAATTAAAAATCAAAAGTGGAATTTTGGAGGCAAAAAGTTGGACGTCCCTCTTAGGGTAATTTCATGTCATTTCATAAAGTGAAATGAGAGGGAAATATATTCAAATTCAAATGCAAGTTGCCCTAATTCTTCCCTCACTTTATAAATATGAGTTTGAGCTCTCATTTGCATATGGAGGATTTGATGACTTAAGGAGACTCTGTTGGAATGCTTCCATATTTCATTTGCAGCTGATTGAGGACGAAAACCCTCATCTTAAGCGTTGGTTTTGGTGATGAGAGATCCACCCTAGCTGGAGGGAGTGATTCTACATCAGGAATCACCATTGCTTTCAAGAGTTTGATCATTCTAGGGTTCTAATATGAAGATTTATGAAGTTTTCTGATATGGGTATCTAGTTTTTCATGTGTTTGATTCTTGGCTTCATTTTGGTGGTGATTGGAGGTGATTCTGGGGCTGTTTTCAGAGGTCTGATTGCTTTCCAGAATTCTGGAAATTACCTTTTTGATAGGGTCTAAAAAAGTGAAAACTGTTCGTAGCTTCGTACACACTTGGACTATCGTTTTGGGTATTTGTTCAATGGATCCCTCTCATCTTGGCTACCCATTTCAAGTGCTTATTTGAACTATTTTCTGGAGGATTGATTTTTAAGGGCAGATCGCCCTATCTAGGTAGCCGTGCCATTTGGTGTTTCAGAGATAAGGGTCTGCTGATGTATAGACTTTTAATTCTGCTTTTCTGGGTGTTAGGGTCAGGGAAGAGTATTTGAAATGTTGCCTTGTATCCTTTAACAACTTCCTAATCTCTATATGGGGCAATTCTTGTTGGCACAACAAAAATCTCAGGACTATGATATTTTGGACTTAGTGCAAAAACAAGAAGATGTTGCAGGATGGTCATTGTGTTCCATCTATCTTCAATAATTTTGTGCACTTGTTTGAAGAAAGTTTCTTTAGGATCTTGCTCTTTGTCATTTATGATGTTCTTTATATTCTCAATATTGAGTCAATGCCATCATGTACCTTTCCCAAACAATGCTTGTCCATGTCGGTAGAATGAATCATACTCAAAATAGGCTCAATGAATTAAGGAGATACTCCATAGTCTACATGATCCAACCAAGAGTCATCTAGGATCATCCTCTCAACATTTGTTGTCCTCTTAGTGTTGCTTTGCCTCTATATGGACCAAGTTTGGCTAATAACCATGCTAGAAAGTGCCTCTTGAACCTTCACATGTTATTTTAAGACAATAGTGTTAGAGGTGAAATGAGTCTCAACAACCTATTCAAAATTAAAAAAAAAAATAATTACAAACTTTAAAGAAGAATTAGAATATGTAATATATAATCAAATTAAGACTTAGTAACTAAGTTTGTTTTATTTTTCCAAGTAACTAAACTTAAAGTAAAACTAAAACATAAAATTTTATATTGTTTCACTTACTTTCAATAGTTCCAATTTTGAAAATAATCTAAATATGCCTTGCAACATGTGGTGATTGGTGATGAACATTCGGATCATCTAGGCCTTTGCATACAACTATTTGATCCAATCAATTTTGTTTCAACCTTTTGTAGCATAGGGTTGAGAGAGTGGACAACACAAGATGTTAAAAATATGTGTGAATAGGTTTCCTCAACCAACAACCAACAACTCGACAATTCTTTGTGTTATTTGTTATGACATAAACATCTTTGCGAGGTCTCATTTCCTCAATGGCTACAATGAGGATGTTAGCAATAAATTGGCCATCTTTCACACCCCCTTTACAATCCACGACTTTCAAACACTTTCTCTATAGGGGACACTACAATGACATTGATGAAGGGCTAGTTTTTTTCATCTTTTCCATCCATTTGAGGCAATGGATACTCTTGTCTCAACCCATGAATCCCTTATGGGCTTCAATGAATCTTTTACAAGCTTGACAAGGTCCCACACAATTTCTCATATCTTGGGCCCTTATACCTTTTGGAGCTTTATTAATTTTTTTCACTATTTCTTGCCAATATGTTGAGCAAACAACATTTGAAGACAACCCATTTGCATAAATACATTTTACTATATGTTGGTCGGTAACATCTCAAGACTTATTTTGAAATGCCATTTCCAAAGGTTCTTTTGGTTTCTTGTTTGTAGCGGGTTGTTCTCGAGGAGTGGCCAAAAATTAATGGCTTTCTACCACAACAATGGGATTGGATGGGGGGTGCAAGGGGTTTCATTCCTTGAGATCTTCTCTTTATTAAAGGATGACTTACTCTATGGCTGCTTGTTTCATTTGCTCTCTCTTGCTTGTTAATGTATGCTATCACTTGCTTCGATGGCACACCAGGCTTTTTTGGGCAAGATTTAAAGCCTGTCCTAGGAATGTCACACAAGGTATTTCCACCTAACTATATAAACTTGAATATCTCACATCACACTCCTTGGAGATCCAAATATACCCTCCACCACCTGGAGCCGGTTGTATCATATCCAATTACTTCCAAAGAGAAGAGTTTGGATTTGTGTTGAATTTAAATTGAGTTGTGGAGTTAGAACTAGCTGCCATTGTAAGTCTTGTGGCAACAAGTTTTTTGATTTATAAACAATACATTCAAAACAAATAAATGCAAAAATAGAAGAAGCCTAAAAGGCTAAATCATTCAATATGTTAAGCATTTATAGCAACTAAGAAAAATGAAAGCAAAACAAGTTGAAAGCAAAGCAAAAGAGTTGGTAAAACAAAAATGAAAAATGAGAAAAAATAAACAAATAAAACTTAATTTAAAAAAAAATTCTTCTATGATCTTCTTGGTAGCGAATGAACACTTGCAAATGCATAGGAATAGCTATGCAATCAATTTGGAACCGTCAATGATCAATCTTCAACCCAGTTCATTGAATGATAAATAAGAGTGAAAGTTGAGCCTTTTGGAATGGTTTTTGTTGTTTTGCTATCAAAATGAGCTAGAATAAGTTTGGTTTGGTGTGTTAAATGCTTTAGTTGGCACTTTTAGGGTTAGGAGTTTGTTTTGGGGACTCCTAGTCAAAGTCAAAGGTAAAAAATATTAAAAATATAAAATTAAAACAGTTCCTAGATATGAGCGGTTAGCTACAGGTTCATAGTTAATGCCTTGGCTTCACTTGGAACGAACCTGTCCTTCAAATCTTGCATCATGTGGATTGGGTTCTAACCAGACCTGTATTCGGTCAGAAAATTGGCAGATTCGGTAATATAGAATGGATGAGAAATGACCAGTGTTTTGAGATGAAAAACAACTATATACAATTTTTACTTTGTATAAGTACAACAAGTTGCACTTTGAAGTTCAAGTAGTATCATAAAACCAAACTAAAAGGATGTTGAAGTGGCGTGTAGAAGATAAATATGGTTTGACTTGTGCTGGCTATGGAGGTCATCAATGCATTCATGGTAGTATTGATTCTATTGAGCACATTATTTACTTGACAATGACAAATGCATATATAAACTTCAAGTATAAAGAAAATGTTCCTAATCTTGCAAACAAGAAGGGAGGGAACTGCTTGGAGAAAAGTAATGACATGTCAAAAAATTGATAGTGCATACATATGAAAGTTTTGGGAAGTGGATGATCAGGATGAGTTGAGAGGTTGCTTGGGGAAGGTCAAAATGGCTTGTTATATACATTTTCAAGTCTTTTGGAAAGGTGATGGATATTTTGCATTACACTTTGCTGAATGATGATGTTTCGATCAAGCAGATTACTTTTAGAGGTAAAAATTTCACTTTGAACCAAGTGATTTTGTGAGATTATTACCTACAAAATCTGGGGTAGCGGTCTTTAAACTAAAGGATTAAAAGAGAAATTATTGCTGAAAGTAGAAAAGAGTGAGCAAAGATGGAATTAAATTTGCAAATAATTTCTACTTGAAGACATGAAGGTGAGCAAAGATAGGCTGAAGAAGGATTGAACAGGGATTTGGATGAGATAAAGGGATTTTTTTGCTGAAACAATCACTGTACCTAGGAAAAAAAGGTTGATGGGTATTGGAATTTAGTAATATCTGTTCGATAGGAAACAAATTGTACTTAAACAGGCGGGTTTAATGAGAACATAAGGTATGGATTCCCATATGGTTCTAGTTAGCAGTACAATTTCAGTATCTACTATGGTTCCAGGTTCTGATGCAATAAAATTCCAATTATTTCTTCTGCGCAGCATTTACGTAGTTCAGTTGGGGGAATAAGTACTGGCACCAAGATGACTCTCACAGTTTTGTGCTGGCTATTCAATAGCCTACTTCTGTATGTGACTGTAATCACCAAATTAATGAATTGCCTAAAGTACAGTGACCAAGTTTGTGGTCACTTAACATCATTATTGTGCAAGCACCAAACATGTAATCATTGGAGATGCAATTATCAGCCATTGACTAGGCATGTGCAAGGGAGAATGTTTTGTAATCTAATCAATGATGTAATTAGGGCAGGTCTGTCGAACAGTTGCTTTCACTTGTCATGTTTTTGATATTGTGAATGAGATCTCTAATCTGTAAGAGGTGACCCTTTTAATTTTATATCTATGTGATTTGTATTGTATGGGAGACTATCTTAGAAACAAACACCCAGAGGATTCATCCAGGATGGGCACTGAACTGCACTCAACGATCACCTTTCACAATCTCCCAACGTTCATTGACTATAATAGAATTCAATTGCATATTTATCCATATGGTGTATGTCTAGGTGGTGGCACTTTATTCAATGAATGTAATTGAATTGATTTCTGTTGGTGAGTTTGTGCCTTTCTTCATTATTGACACTGCTAAATCTTAAATCTGACGAACTTTGAGAGTTGCTTCTGGAACTGGCTATGTTAGGAAAGTAGAATTTTAAGAGAATATATTATTATGGCAATTTCAACAATTATGAAGAATTTTCTTGTTTGGATACTCTGAGCTTTGAAGTCAATTCATAAGCTGAAGTCTATGGTCTTGAATAATGGCTTCTCAAGGTCCAAAGGCCACATTTATACAAATCTGTGCATAAGGAATATAGGACTAAGTGCAAGCTTAAAAGATTTTACATATCATCAAAAATATGGTCATGAAAATGGCTCAATTGAAGCTTATAAAGCTAAAGCAAAATGACAAACCTGAACTGCTGCAGCTGATTGCAATTCCTTTTTTGGTATTAAAGCATCTGAATTCCAATATTTTGTAAAAAT
>VDFB02088168.1:0-26495 GCA_007258455.2 Sequoia sempervirens
TAGGATATACTGAAATATGCTTATTTCCAAAACTCATAATTATCCCGTGTTTCCTATGATTTGACATAAAGTTCATTAATTTATGAAAATTGTAAAATATATAGACAAAAAGCCAGCAAGTCTACATTTGAAGATTGTATGTGTCATGATTATCCAAAATCCTCCAATGGGGTGCTCTTCCTATCTACAGATGTCAACATATGATAGCGCACAAGAACATCAGCCATATAAATTATAATGCATAAAATTACTCTTATCGGAGGCGGTTATCTCGACTGAGTTTGAGCGGTTGCTTCGGAAGATCCATTTTCAAATTGGGTATGTCTGTTCTTCAACGAAATGTTTGTTTTCAATGGAGAAAAAATACTCACAATTGGAAATTTAAATCAATGTGGTGCATTCTTGAACATATATTTGTTTACAAACTGTCCCAATTTTTTTTTACCAGTAGGTCTCAGAGCAATGCCATATATATTAGAGCAGTTTCTTTCTTTATACATACACCCATTGGCAGAGGCGACGTTTTAATTTGGCTCCATACCACTATAGGAAGTGGTGTCAGACATTTATTCCATTGAATTGAGGCACAAAGCTTTTAGGATTACATACTGAGCATTCATAGTACATTTTTAACTGTGTTTTTCAAAATGTATATTAACACATATATATATATGTATATATGTGTGTGGATGTATATATACCCATTAGCAGAGAATGCGTTTTAATTTGGTCTGAAAGCACTATAGGAATTAGTGGCAAGTGGTAACAGATAATTCCATTGAACTGAGGCGCAGGACTATTTGGATTAGATAGGAGTTGCAGTGAAAAAAGTCGAGTCTAATCCAACAGACCAATAGAATAAGAGTGTATTAGTGTGAGAGGTAAGGGTAATAGGGTGATGGAAAACTTTATGGACTAATTTTTACCAATTAGCTGATTTTGGCATATCGATCAGACATAGCTTGTCTCTTTGGCAGAATCTCAGCTGAGTATCTATTTCAAATTTAATTCTGTGTTTTCATTGAAAATAGAAACTGCATGTTTGAATGTTGAAATTGAATTGGCATCTTGTTTAGTAGTCTTAGTTGAATTTCAGTAATCTGGTTGGATGAAAAATAGGTCACCCAAGAAACTTTGCTGTCTGACCAAAGACAAGATTACACATTGCTCTCATTTTGCTCCAAACATAGGGACTAAGCAGAAATTGCATAATACCTACGTTTCAATCGAGTCATCTTTTACTTAGAGGACATGAAGTTATTTGTAAAATCTAAAGTAGCATTGCTAATTCAGTTCACTAATTTGAAAGTCATGTCATACTGGAGATGCTGCAGATACTGCCTGCAACAATTTGACTACAAAGCTAAAGGAATTGACTTCACTTTGATAGACCGATAAGTAAGCTAAAGGAATTGGCTTTACTGGATGGACAGATAAGAAAGCCGAAGAAATCTAATGAACACACAAAATTCAGTATCTTTTGACTATATATATTGCGCTTCTTGGTATGAATGGCCTCAAGTATGCTCTAATTGATCTCACATCTAGAAATGCTATAGAGCTAGGACAAAATGCGGCTGACAAGATTTTGAAGAGTAGGCATTTTTGTACCATAATCTTCACACCACAAATTTACAAGTGAAAAATATATAACTTTGTAATAACATAGTAAAATGAAAGATAAACTAAAATTTGAACTTATTAAAGTAAAGACTTAGTTAACAATGTTTTTTTATTTGGTTGCAAAGTCGATCTTCTTCAAATGCATAGAGGTGAAGAAAACAACCTCCCTTCCATGGCTTTGTAAGCCTGCAACTTGTCTAAAATTGTGTCTCTAAGGTCTTTGTTGGGGACCTTCCTCTCTATACATGTGTTGAGGCCATCCATGATCTCCTCATTGGCCTTGACGGTATCCGCGAAGAAAAACTTGGGATTCAAGTAACAGGAAGCCACATTGATTTGTTGGTGGAGTTGCTTGTTCCACCTATTAATAATTCACCAAATGGGTTTATATTTTTTTTCTTTGACCCATAAAAAGTGTTGTATTACCTCCTTGGCCTTATCAATGATCTCATATAGAAAACCCATGAGGTTTTTTCTTTCCATTTACCAATCATAGAACAATCACCAAAGGTTTTGACACCTAAAAGAAACAATAAATCAATTAAAAATCTGATTTTGAACGACAAAAAAGAAGAAGAACAAACTAAAGTCATAAAAACTTATTATGGAATATTTTGTAAGTTATCTTGAGGATCTTGTCCATTTTTTAGAAAAAAATCTCATAAAAAAATGGTCACTACCTTTTCTCCTTCAACCTTCTTTGAATAAGGAGAGTCCCCTCACCTAACACTCACAAACATGTGCTTAGGAGATGTTAGTGTGGCTACAATACTTCACAAAGTGATAAAATTGGTGGAAAATCATGTGGCATCAAACCACCACACAAGCTCTTACCATTGATGTACTCTCTTATCAAATTAAGCACCCAAAGATGGTTGTAGTATGTATTTTGTTATGTTTCTTGTGTGATCCACCATGACTTTGACTCAAGAAAGTTTGTTGATATCCTCGAGGAGTAGATCAATGCAATGAGTGGAACAAGGGCTCCCAAAAAGAGTAGGATGCCTCGCCTCTAGTTACCTATTAGATGACACATGCTATTGTATTGCTTGTCGAATCTTGGACAACAATTTTACAAGTCACCTCCATGGCCACCTCATCCAATATGTTATGTAGTGTATTGGCATTTTTTACTAGCTTTGAGGCATCAATTGACTTTAAGAACAACTAATCACTTGAAGCCACAAGGAAGTTAACTAGGGTGCAGTTCCTACCATCCATCCGCCCAACATAAAATACAGGTCAGCCCTTTCTTTGCCAAACCCTCTTTTGTTCCTCCACGAAGGCCTTCATCTATCTAACAATCACCCACTCAAATCATCAGAGGCTAGTGACTTGAACCCTTTCTTTGCCATTGACAATTTAGTGACAATTGACTCCCAATAAGTGCTGCTCACAACATGGAACGGTATGTTGTTGAAATATCAAAAATTGGTGATTGCCAACCTTGTCTTATTATGCTTCTCTTGCTTCCATGCTATATCTTCAAGGGAAGGTTGGGCACCATGATGTTACATGGAACAAAAAAACTAGGAATATTTGAATGTGATGGCTCACTAGAACTATCTGTGGTAGAAGTGCTCCATATCCATGGGCTAATGCAAGAGCTCACTACAAATTCCATTACCACAACAGTCCTCGTTTTTTTTTTTCTGATTTCTTTTTCTCATAGAAGTAATGAGAGTATTTGCCTCCTGTATAACCTTGGGATCTACTTTGTCGCAAAGCAAAAAATTTCTTCTAGGGATCTCTGCAAGATGATATTTTAGGTGGTTGATACCCCCGTCATCTTTATCCTACAATAATTACACAAAACTAGTATTGTTTGTCCCCTTGGGATCCTATGCTTCCAAGTAGAGCCTCTACTCTTGCCACCAATTCTATTGCTTCCCAATGCCATATCTGAAACAAAAAAATGAGTTTCAAACCCTATCATAAACAAAAAACAAAAAGATTAAAGGTGATCAAATATAAAACCTAGTAGCTAGCTAAACAATAACAATTAAAAAAAAAAAAACAGAATAATCCAACCCTATAATGAAATGGAAACCAAAAAACAGAACAAAAACCTAAAAATAAAAAACAAAAGTAGGGACATTATTACATACCTCTCAAATGCTCCCAAAAAACTTTTCAAATCAGCCCAAAATCCCTCAAAATCCATTGAAATCACCTGTAAATACATTGAATGTACTCAAAGTGTGGAAAGAGTGAGACTTGCAAAACAAAAATGTGAAAATTGAAGTGTTATTTTTTCTTTTTAGGCTGTAGACTGTTTCTTTTGACTTCAGTGAATTTTTGGGTCAGATTTGTGAGTAATTCACTGAGTAAATTGCAAAACCTTGGTGGTGAGTTACTTGGTCAACATTTTAGCTCAAGAGAACTCATGAGTTAGGGGAGTTTTTAATGTATGATTGGGAGTGAAGGCTTGTGTGAAAAAATTCAGTCGCAGACATTGTTTTATAAAAATCAGTCCAGGCAAAGATTTTTCTCATAAATCCGAGTCTACAAGAAATAAACATTTTTCTAATCAAGGAATGATATCTGAAGATTTTCAACATACATGGTTTCTGATTGAAAAGTAGCAGCAGTAACTCTTTCAACAGAAGCAGCTCCTCCAAGGATGCCTTCTTTTTTCTCTCTTCCATCTCAGTCTTCGTGATATTGGATAGGGATGGTGTTGGCAGGAATTCTGACTCATTTTAAAAGGGAATAATGTAGTTAATCACTGTTATTAAATAAAATAGATCTTTTTGTATCTGACTTTATTTATGTTGTTAATTTTATTATATTTTCAGAATTAGAGAGTGCATTGATCACTTCTTGGTTATGAATCATTGGGTTGACAATTGTGTCTTAACCAACTATTGTTTGGTCTGATAAATAGTGGTCCGAATGTCAGGGTAAGGGGCCAGGGCACCGATGTGACAGGACCTTCCCATACCAAGCATTGTAATATACAATACCTGGGGGAATAAAGCTATTGTTCTCTTATATTCTTTTATGTTACATTTATGGTATGTGATTCTAATTTTGCAAGCTGTGTTAACTGCTAGTATATTATTTTGTTGCAGATGGTGTACCCCTTTTGGATCCAGATATATATGTATTGATTTGATGATTTTACTCATAATTTGCCAATAATAGGCCATTGAAACTATACCCTACGATGATAGATCAAGTTGATGCAATGTATACATTAAATGATGATAATGTGCATCCATGAAAGTCATATGGACACCTAGTAAAAAAAATGGAACTTATCTTTTTTTATGCCTCTTTCTGTGGCTCTCAACCCAGCATTTATATCAATTCAATAAGCTATTTTCATGTATGCTACATGATGCATGATATTATGATTTTCAAAACAAAGTTCTTATCCTCTAAAATAAAATATAATATTATATTTCATTACAAATTAGAAAATAAAATTTATTCTTGGTCTGAATTATAAATTCTCTTACAATGCTTTCCCCAGACCAGACTTCCCCTTGACAGCAACCTTCTGCTAATAAAAAAACCCGTACTGTAAAATTATAAAATTCCCTATTAATTACATTACAACAGTTACATTTACCCTTACACACAAAAATGGGACAAACACTACAAAAATTTGTAAAATATCTAAATGATTAAAACTGACGGGAAGTGGGAATCAATTGACATTTATTAGTCATTTATACATTATTCCCTCTATCTTTTAAAAATTGTTAACCCCCCGGTTCAAAGGAATCTGGTCTTGTAAATTTCATATTGATTTTTGTCAGTACCTGCACATGTTTGCTGACCTTCAAAACTCTCTTCTAGTAGTTTAGCCTTCAAAGTGTTCTCTCATGATCTCTTGGCCCAATCTGAATCACCGTTTGATCTTTCTATTCTTGCTCTTCTAGGACTAGGATGAGGACAGTGATGATTCCATTGACGGATTGGGCTAGTAGAGCCATGTGCAGAGACTAATGCAGAATCAATAAAATGATCTCTACCACTACCACTCACAGACCTGAACCCCCTTGCCTTGTCCTGATCTTGCTTTGCACCATTCCACTCAAATTGAGTCATTCTGTCACGGCTGACCAGACTGTCAGTAGCATTTCTTGAGGATTTTCCATGACTCAAAATTCCTCTCCAACTATGTGTAAAATCCTGCTTGATTTCTTCTATCACACTCTCTCTGTCAAAGATAATTGTTGCCTTTAAGCCTATCCAATATTTGTACATTGCGCCCATGCCATTTTGTACTTCCCATCTAGTCTTCAATTTGGATCCTTGGGTCATTGGATATTTGATGTTTTGATTTTTCATTCAAGTTTTCCCTTTGATATGATCTATGGGCCTTTGTTTCTTTTGATCTCCCTAAAGTATTATAACCCATTTGTAGGCTCTAGTATTATATTACAACGTTTCTCCGTTGAGTTCAATTGAATGAAGATCATTGTAAGCTGAATCTTCATCATTCATCTCTTGACGTGTACTTTTAACCTCATTCATTGAGTCCCATTGTAGCTTTTCTTCTTTGCTCAATTTTGTGCGTTGTAATCGAATATCTCGAGCCAAATTTCAAATTTTCAATTGCAAACAGCGTATAAATCCACCATTAGGCTAGCTCTAAACCGTGAACGACATCAAACAACTCCCAACCGTAATGTACACCGTGATCCCGATGAGGGCAAGTGCACATTGGTCGAGATCCAATGCAAAACATAATCGGGAAGGAACTCTAACCAAGAATGGCGCCGATGATGGCGAGCATATGGTCAGAGGATCTTCTACCACTACAAGTACTGAAAGGGAACTCAACACCAAGTATGTGCTACCCAATCCAGTATGGAGTTGAGGCGACCATATGGCGGAGTGCTAAGAATTACAATGCTTTGAAGGGAAATAAGCTAGAATGCTGAAGTAACTCGACACCCAGAATGTGCTTTCTAACCCGGAGGGGAAAAGGAGCTACCATAGGGCGGAGATGTAAGATATTACAAAGCAATTACAAAATGTAAAGCATGAGTGTTACAAATCATGAAAAAGCAGGATTAAAGAACTGTTGTCAGTACTACTGCCAGCTTACAATAATTATGAATCCCTGCAAGATCAATATTAGAGCTCTTCAAAATTGTTGCAACAACAAGGAACCTTTTACAAAGCCTTTAATGATTTCTTAACTCCGATCCAAGGAAGAAAATGCAGATTTCTTAAATCTGGTTATGACAGACCTGCACTTAAAATAAATAACCAGCAACACAGAAATTCAATGAATAGCTCAAAACTCCCTCAACTCTCACTCAAATTGTCTCAAATCTGATGCAATAGACCCTCAAAATGGTTGCGCCTAACTTAGTAATAAGAAATGGCATCTAAAAATGGTTATTAATTACTGACACAAATCCCAAGGCACTCCAGAAAGTACAGCCTTCAAGGAATGACGAATTTGCATTATAAAATCATAAACTTCGTATTAAAATCTGCAAATATTCATGAAGGGGCGCCTCCAACAGGGAAACACAATGAGACAATACCCAGAATGAGAATGTTTAAGATTTGAGACTTGTGAGCAGAAATATACATTCAGCAGTCATGACCAGCAACTCTGGAATTGACAGGAAATGATAAAACTCAACTACGAAGGATAGGAAACCAACTATAACTGAAAAGACAAATCAATAACACTCAAACCTCTCAACTAGTTGTTGTCTTTCAAGCAAGAAGAAGAGCCAAGCTAGGAGGCCTTCATTCCTCGAAGCAATCCCAAAGCCAATCTGGCAGCATAACATTCCTGTAGACAAAAGATAATCTCAATGATAACCAATGGCCTCCTTTTATAATTTTTAGATGATCTTTCTCGAAACCCTAAACTTCCTTTTCGAACCAAACCCTAATCCTCCAATAGAAGGTGTCCCACTTTTCCAAGCAAACTTTGACTTTTAATAATACTTTATTTCCTTCTTGAAATTGGCGTCCAATTTGAGCTTGGGTTAATCTTTACTTTATAAGAAATATAATTAATTTCTTTCAATGAGGCGCCCACCCATAAAGACATCTTTTAAAACAACTTAAAGTGACGAGCTAGGCCAAGGGGGTCAATGTTAAAATATAACATTAAAACATGACTTTAACTAAATAATTCAACTTATCTCTCCAATTGTGCCCCAAAGCCATAAATGAGCAAGCCAACTGATCAGTCTGAAGTAGAAAGTCAACCATGCCGAAACCAACAGGAACACTGCCAGAAATAGAATTTACTAAAAATAGTAAATTCCTGAAGATGCTTAGAATGCCAAAAAGAACATATCACTGCGAAGCTCTCTGAAAACCCAGAAAGAATCCACCATTGAATCAACCAACCTCGAGCAAGAGCATCCTTCAAAACAAGAAACCCTAATTTTACCTTCCGAGTAGCCTACGGGTCTCCGGAATAGGCCAACGGTCACTGGAAAGATCATGCTCGAGAAGGGGACATTACAATCCACCCTTCCCAAAATTGCTTGTCCTCAAGCAATACCACCACAACTCCAAAAATTTTAAAACTAATCCATACGCAAACAAGTATGATCCTTGGTTCCCAAACCCATCGCAAGAAGGACCCACCATGCCGATGCTGCACCACTCTGATCACATCCGTGAAATCATCAAGCCTATGTTGCACTAACCTTCCTTGTAACCCCAAAGTGTTACCATCCATGATACTCAAACCGAAAGATCTTAAAGGAGGGGGATCAAAATCATGCAACATCTCATGTCCACAATGTCCCGAATTAACAGTATCAACCATACTACTGTCAATCACAATTCTAAGCAATAGGAAAGATAGTCTACTCAAATCAAAATCGAACTCCTCAGCATACCTCCACATGGTAACAAACGGAACCATGACTGCAAATGTGACATCTACAAATCTTCTTGCAAGGAGGAAAGCAATCCTTTGCAAGAGCTCAATGAACTCATACTCATGGCTCCGCATGAAGCTACTATGCCTCATCTGAATTATACTGACACAACCATGAAGACTACAGAAAACACACATAGTTCTAGCCCCATGAGTCTCAAAATGGTGAACCAAAGCATGTGAGAGACTGCTGTCCTGAATCAACACTGAGAGTAAACTGTCAAAGTTTACATCACAAACCATCATAAGATGAATTTGGAGAGTAGGAAAGGTGTGAAGGACCAAATAATTGCTGCTGATCAAGGCTAGGATCAGCGTAGTGCAATTTGATTCTCGAGTCCTACCCAAAGGAAAACAACAACACCACTCAAAATCCCAAGCGTGAGCATGTGAGATGACCATCGAGCTGCAAGGTGACACCTCCAAGGTGGTTGGAAAACACGCTAGATCCATCTCCATGAGAAAACTACCACTTCTTTGATCAGGAGTGATGAACCAACTCTCCTGAATGCGAGAAACGCAACATGTAAGGTGGCTGGTCTGCCTCAAACCAGCAAGCTCGAGTCTCAAAATCTGTCTTGGTCTTAGCCGAGAAACACTCTCAAGAGCAACCAATCGTTCATTTCTCCAACCCAATTGTTGATGAACAAATAACCCCATCAAGTGGCGGACAAAGAAAGGAACAACATCAACAAATTTGGAAATTTGATCCTTATTCCTCCAAAAGCCCTTTCCAAATGTAATAAGCTTTATCAAGCCAAGTTGAGAATCCCAAGCATAGATACCCAACTGAAAATGATTTTCAACACAATGCAAGGTAATCTCAATGCATTCCCAAGAGCTAGTAAGGATCAAGTGTATACTGAAGATATTGATGCCTCCTCTATTGAACCCTTGAAGCCTATCCATGAAAGTTTCAACAACAATGGAGCATGAAATATTAAATGACCTCAAAACCAACTCCAAAAATGGACTAATAAATGCCAAAGCATCATTCAACCCAAGGGATGGATTGACAAGCATACAAACACCGAGTTCTAGTCCATTTTTCTTCCCTACTTCATGAGTAACAAAACTGAAATCTTTGCTCCTTGCTGCTATAATGAAGTTACCAGCAGCTACCAAGTCTTGCTTTGTTAACACCTTGGTGTCGGGGATGTTGAAATCTCCTCGAATCAACACTGCCCATGTAGAGACTCCATCCTCAAACCCACTTATGCATCCATTACTACTCAACATACGTGGCACATCCTCATGGAGTGATATCAAGGCATCCTTAGATTGGAGTTCATGCTTGTCCTCATGCTTGGTCACTTCACTACTTGACTCATTTTTCAAAACAAAGAGAGGATTGTCATAAGTTGCTTCAGCACCCACTTCAAAGAAGGGATTGTCAAAGACCTGGAAGCCATTCCTTTCGTCTCGTTGCCCCAAATCTATACATGCAACTTCTGATTTTCTTGAAATGCTTTCAAGATCAAACTCCTCTTGAAGACAGTCAAGATCTCCAATCACTTGATTGATTTTTTCAGCTCTTTGTGCATCCTCTTGCTCCTTGAAAAGTTTGAAATCTGCAAACTGGTCTTCAACCTCTGTTAGATCCAACTGAGTTTCTTTCAACTCGTCCTTTATTGATTTAAGCTCCAGAGTGAGCTCATCAATCGTACTCTCCTTTTCATGAAAAGCAAAAATGGCCTTCTTTGCAACTTCAATGACATGATCTCGTTCTCCAATAGAGTGTACGTACTCGGACTTCAAGGTCTCCAAGGAATCTCTGATAAGTTGCAAATTAGGAAGAGTAACTTCATCGGTCACTCCTCTACGTCTCTCTTCAAGCTGAGCCTTCCAGTAAAGCTCTTCAACCAAGCTATGTGCGGGGTCAAACAGGGATAGAGCTTGCACTTCCTTGTCAACGAACACCTTGAATTGTCCTTCCCACTCATAAGAATGCGAAGATGGTGAATTGCTGGTTGGCTACTCTTCAAAATCAGAACTTTGTTTTGTGACATCACTGTCCTCAGAGCTGCTCCAACCTTCTTGTCTTTCATCCTCAACTAACGGAGAATGTTCAGTGTCATGGAGAGGGACATACTCCACAGTTTCTTCGTCCTCAAGCTTGCAATCAGCTTCTTGCCTTGGTAGATCAGCCTTGTGATCTAAAACCACATTGAACCTTTCTTCTTCAAAAGCCGTAAGGTCTTCAAGCTCTTCATCCACCTCACTGCCATCTTGATCAAAGGCTATGGCAGCCCCTGACTCAAATGAACAATCATTGAATGCTGGTTTGAAAGTTTCGGAAGTAACAACATCCTCCTTGGTGGCTGCAATCAACTTGAAGGGATCACCATGGAGCTCTTCAGAGTAAGCTTCTTCATCAAAAACAACTTCTCCTTCGGCCTCCTCATAGCTTGCAAGGCAGACAATATTTTGGTCTTCATCGGGATCAAAGGGAAATTCATCCCACAAAGGTTCTTTGTTATACCTTGGTGCCAACACACCTGGATCCCAAATGCCAAGGGGTTGACTGAGATGATCAACAGGAAGAGGTTTTTCATGCTTCACTGGAAGTATTGACTCAATGAATAAGTCAGATCCTGAATCTCTTAAGCTGATATCTTCAAAAACATTTTCTTCCAATGGTTTGGTTTGCTGGTCAAACCCAAATCCAACAATGTCACCACCGAAATGAGGTGAAGATTCTTCGATGATGCTTGTTTCGAAAACTTCACCTTCATTATCTTTTATGGAACCATCATGAGAAAGTATGTCGCTGATTTCCTCATGTGGAACTTCTTGGGGAGTTGAGACAGCAACAAGAGTAAAACTATCCACCACCAATTCTTCAACACGAGGTGGTACAGTCATGTTGGAATCATTACCAACTTCATCACTTTGGCAATGCTCATAGGCTGATTCAACGGGACCATAAGTATTTCCTTCTACTTGCTCTTCATCAGCAAACTCATCCCATACCACAGTACTACTAAAATCTTCAGTGAAGCCCTTAGCTTCAAGACCTTCATAGGTTGAATCCTTATTAGGATTCAAGACTGTCGTTCTGTTCTTTTCACCAAGCTGATCTTCATCACTTACTATTACATGCAATTCAAGGGAAGTATTATGGGGTTCTACTCTTAACTCTTCACTTGCCACGGTATCTTCATCAAGCTCACAATCATTCTGATGTGGCATGTGCACCTTTCTATCCCGACTTTCAGACTTAGCATAAATCTTTCTGACTCCCCATTTTATGTCAGGATCCTTCATTAGCGTACACAGTTCATGCATTAACTCAAGTAGTGACTTCTCTGTAGTCATCTCTTTCTGTACATAGTGTCTGGTATCTCTGTCACTCATCTATCAAATGAACTTTGTTGGGCACAGGATGGCAGGATCTTGGCTCTGATACCTCTGAAATATCTTGAGCCAAATTTTTTCAAATTTTCAATTGCAACAAGCAGAGCAATCCACAGTCGTTAGGGTTAGCTCTAAACCAAAACGATATTGAAACAACTCTAACCAGAATGTACACCAGGATCCCAATGAGGGCAAGGTGTGAGCATTGGTCAGAGGATCTGAATGCAAAAACAGAACTGGAAGGAACTCTAACCAAGAATGGTGCCGATGATAGCAAGCATATGGTCAGAGGATCTTCTACCACCACAAGTACTGAAAGGGAACTCAACACCAAGTATGTGCTACCCAATCCAGTATGGAGTTGAGGCGACCATATGGCGGAGTGCTAAGAATTACAATGCTTGAAGGGAAATAAGCTAGAATGCTGAAGTAACTCGACACCCAGAATGTGCTTTCTAACCCGGAGGGGGAAAGGAGCTACCATAGGGCGGAGATGTAAGATATTACAAAGCAATTACAGAATGTAAAGCATGAGTGTTACAAATCATGAAAAAGCAGGATTAAAGAACTGCTGTCAGTACTACTGCCAGCTTACAATAATTATGAATCCCTGCAAGATCAATATTAGAGCTCTTCAAAATTGTTGCAACAACAAGGAACCTTTTACAAAGCCTTTAATGATTTCTTAACTCTGATCCAAGGAAGAAAATGCAGATTTCTTAAATCTGGTTATGACAGACCTGCACTTAAAATAAATAACCAGCAACACAGAAATTCAATGAATAGCTCAAAACTCCCTCAACTCTCACTCAAATTGTCTCAAATCTGATGCAATAGACCCTCAAAATGATGGCGCCTAACTTAGTAATAATTAATGGCATCTAAAAATGGTTATTAATTACTGACACGAATCCCAAGGCACTCCAGAAAGTACGGCCTTCAAGGAATGACGAATTTGCATTATAAAATCATAAACTTCGTATTAAAATCTGCAAATATTCATGAAGGGGCGCCTCCAACAGGGAAACACAATGAGACAATACCCAGAATGAGAATGTTTAAGATTTGAGACTTGTGAGCAGAAATATACATTCAGCAGTCATGACCAGCAACTCTGAATTGACAGGAAATGATAAAACTCAACTACGAAGGATAGGAAACCAACTATAACTGAAAAGACAAATCAATAACACTCAAACCTCTCAACTAGTTGCTGTCTTTCAAGCAAGAAGAAGAGCCAAGCTAGGAGGCCTTCATTCCTCGAAGCAATCCCAAAGCCAATCTGGCAGCATAACATTCCTGTAGACAAAAGATAATCTCAATGATAACCAATGGCCTCCTTTTATAATTTTCAGATGATCTTTCTCGAAACCCTAAACTTCCTTTTTGAACCAAACCCTAATCCTCCAATAGAAGGCATTCCACTTTTCCAAGCAAACTTTGACTTTTAATAATACTTTATTTCCTTCTTGAAATTGGCGTCCAATTTGAGCTTGGGTTAATCTTTACTTTATAAGAAATATAATTAATTTCTTTCAATGAGGCGCCCACCCATAAGACATCTTTTTAAAACAACTTAAAGTGACGAGCTAGGCCAAGGGGGTCAATGTTAAAATATAACATTAAAACATGACTTTAATTAAATAATTCGACTTATCTCTCCAATTGTGCCCCGAAGCCATAAATGAGCAAGCCAACTGATCAGTCTTAAGTAGAAAGTCAACTATGTTGAACTTAGCAGGAGGCTCAGGCAAATTTACTAAAATAGTAAATTCTGAAGATGCTGAGAATGCCAAGAAAAGAACATAGCGTGAAGCTCTTTGTAAGCCGAGGAAAGAATCAGCCATTGAATCAACCAACCGAGGCAAGAGCATCCTTCAAAACAGAAACCTAATTTTGCAATACGAGGTAGCCCTCTGGTCTGGAATAGGCCAATAGTCCTTTGGAAAGATCATGCTCGAGAAGGGACATTACAAAGCATACAAATATCTTATTAACTGAATAATGTAGTTAGAATTTCATTTTTTCGTACATTCCTTGTTGTTTTATAAAATTAATGAAATATAGTTCCAATTGTTAACCACTCTATATTTTTAATCCAATATAGTTTTATAGGAGTACTATAGCTATGTCTTCATTATTGACTACAAATGCAATCAAGCTTATGAATGATGGGAGTCTAGGCTTGGATCCTCATTTCCAAGTATTAGCTACCTCAAACTTTAGCCATGGTCCTGAGAGAAATAATTGATATAGAATCGATCTTTCTGACAGAGAGCATAAACAAAGAGCATTATTGCCAAAAAAGTACAACCACTATATATCTTCTAAGCAAATTCACGAGGGATCTATAATACAACTAACAAAATATAATTGTCCCATCATTAGTACTTCAAGGTTAGATTTGCAGGTTCAATACTATTTCTATACCTTATAATTAACTTTCCAACTTCTACAATATATTACTAATTATATTTAAATACTTATAATTATGTAGGTGAATTGTCATTTCAGAACTAGAGCTTGCATGTACAGATCATGTCGTCATTGGTGAACATGTCTTCCTATTTCCCGAGCAACAAGAACATCTACAAAATGATGCTACAGATACATTTGATTATCCTATATCACCAACAACCCTAAACTCTAAAAGAATGTTGTTTGGCATAGACCTATCTCAATCTAGGAAGGATATATCTACTAGCATCAGTCCTATCAAAAGTTTGAACCCTTTTCAAACAAGGTGGACTATTAAAGGCCATGTAACTATGAAAAAAGAAATCCACCAGTACACCAATCAAAAGGGAAGTGGACAAGTTTTCAGCTTTGATATTATAGATAGTGAACACATAGAAACACATGTCACTTGCTTCAATGAAGTTGTAGATATTCATTATGCGAACATTAATGTTGGATCTATATATTCATTATCTGGTGGGAAAATTAAATCTTCTAATAAGCTTTACAACAAGCTAAATAGTGGAATAGAAATCACCTTAATGGTTGAATCAAAGATGACACCTTGTGAAGATGACCTCTCTATTCCAAAACATCAATTCTCTTTCACATCTATTCAGGAAATTGTGAGTACGAGTAATAATTCAGTTGTTGATGTTATTGGAATTGTTGTTTGTGTAGATCCAAGCTCTATAATGAGGAGGGATTGTACAAAGGTTTTTAGGTAGAGAATCAAGATATTAGATATGTCTACATCAACTATAGATGTAACTTTATGGGGACCAACAACTCAAAAAGAAGACACAAAACTTCAACACATGTACCACTTAGAACAAACCATTGTTATAGCTATTAAAAATGGACATGTTTTTGACTATAATGGAAAGGTAATAAGCACATTAGTAACTACACACCTATCCATAGACCTTGATATAGAAGAAGCAAAATAACTAAAACTTGGTATGCACAAAATGGAGTTAATATTGTACCTTCCTCCACAAAGCTTGATGATATGCCTCCTATTACCACAAGAATGACAATTAGCAACATTCGAGATCAATCAACAAAAATATACAACCCATCCAATTCATTGCAAAGACAACAATACTATTCATCAAATCTAACTCCTATTATCCAACTTGTCCTCTTCAATTAGATGGAAAACAATGTAAGAAAAGGGTTATTCAAAATGAAGATAAATGGTATTGCTCAAAATGTGTAGCAACATTTCCAGATTGCAATTATAGGTACATACTTCAAGTGAAACTAGAGGATCACATGTATACAATATGGGCAGTTGCATTTGATGTGATAGGAACATTAGTCATGGGTATGTCTGCTCAAGAACTATATACACTGCAATTCAATTATGAGGCAGAAACAAGTACTGAAGATGTAATAAGAAATTATATCCTTATGCAATTCTTATTCACACTGTCATGCAAAAATGAGACATACAATAATGAAGAGCGCTTGAAAGCAACAATCATTAAAACTGATAAGATAGATTTTACTACAAAGAGAAATTTATTGCTTTCTAAAATCAACGAGATGTCTATATTCTTGTACTTGTAAATATTCTTTTACTGTTATGTCTATCAAATAAAACAAAGTTTGAATAAAAAATGCTTCACCCTTTTTTATAAGTGAGTATCTGAATTATTATTTATGGAAAAATCTTATAGTGTTAACATTTTCAGTTTACTGGTTTCAAATCTTCATTTTCTATGTATATAAAATTGTATGTGCTCTTTATTTCTTGTCCTAGATAATCTTGATTCCTTTCAACACAACAGAGTAGTTTGCATGTTAAATTTCAAACATTTTCTTTGCATTTTTATGTATATACTATTTTCTTAGTGCATCATTATGTAACAAAAATTTCACTTCTGAGATATACAGTAAAAATAAATGAAAGCACATATTTGTTTTGTCAAAATAAATGTATGGTGAATACCTTATGTCTTTCAAATAAGTGTGCAAGCAAAATAAGACATAACATATTGAATCTGATTTTCTACTGTAGAATTGTTTTTTTATGTGCTCTTTACTTCTTGCATGTGGATTACCCTCAGAAAGAGACTACTTATATGTTTCTTAAATGAAACCTTTATATTTCCTATCTACAAAAGGAATTTACTGCTTGACAATAGGTTCGTGAACTTCATGCAAATTAAGATTGGTGTAAAAGGCCATCCCATAAATCTCCCATGTTTATGAAACAATTAGTTAGTATGTAGCATTTTGAGTTGTATGTACATATGTCATGGTTGCAACATGTTTTCCAAAGTAATTTTGTATATTTTAAGCCATATTAAGCACATCAAGGTGCATCTACAAAACATTCATGAACTTAGAGTTTGTTTGATGGTGAGAGGAAACTTATATGACATTTAATGATTAATAGCAAGATGAGAGCACTCCATAAGGATCCATGGGATTCCAAACACATTTTGATTTGAAAAAGTTATAGGTTGGAACAACACACTCCAAGAGACCAAATATTGTCCACTCCATGACAAGTGGATGAAAAAGATGTATCCCATTTGAAGAGATATAAGGTATATTTGTATCTTTTCATTCTAGAGCTTTTGTGAGACCAAAATCTTTGGATTGGAGAAGAATGATTTGTGTTGGATTGTGAGAAGTTAATAAGTTCAACTTAGTAAGGATTTAAATTTTTTTCATCTTATTATGTTCTATTTCTAAGAGCTATTTTGGTATTGAATCTGTACTTTTTCTTTTTATTGATCTACGAATATGGCTGAAGGATGTTGTCATTTCTTTGACCATTTCAAGGATTTCCTCAATTGCATTGTCAATTTTCCAACCAGTACATCTTTCCTTTATTTCAAAGCCCTTTACAATTATAGACTAAACTTGGTTTAGAGGCTAACTAGCTTAAAGGTCTGGGTTCTTTCAATTACATTAGTCAAATCAATTTTTTGGTTTTGTGTTTTGCTTGGTTAAATTTTGGATGAGGTTATTACACAACATTTATTGAGGTATGGGGTAAGTAGTCCTACATTCTTAATATAACAAATCTAGATCTGGACACCTATATACCTAGTTCTTGCCCAATGAACACACACATATGCTACACCACAACATCCCAACATGCCCTTTGCGATTATGGGATGCTTGATTGAGTGATGGGGATTTGAACATGTCTGATGCTCTTACAAGATAGCCCCATTACCACTGCATTAGAGCCTTTTGGACTTGAAAATCTTTTAAATACTCCCATTATGATGATTATCAACAAGAACAAAATATAAAAAGTATGTACATTGCTCTACAGAGGCTGCAAATGGTTTCAAGGTGATTTGAACTTATGTTACCAGATTCACCCAATCTAAATTTTATTCATTTTGTTACTTCTCATAAAGTATGAAAAAACCTATCCATTGGTATCCACCTAACTTGGATTTGACTTTTTTGTTGCATTCTATATTATGGGCTATAGTTTTAAAGGCAATCCAGGACTTTGTGATGGTGTTGTGCACAATCCATGTTAAAAAATGGAATGAAATGGAGAGCATTCCAGCTTAAATGATTGTTCATAAAGCAACAAGGTTTACCTTGCCAACTATGAGTTGTGGATTTGATTATATAACATGTGATTTTGTTCTTAAGATTCTTCTTAGGTCAACACCTAGAAAAGATTGACTTTACAATCATTCAAAATATTAATACACTACAACCAACCATGTAGATGGCCTAGATGATGGTGAAGAAGTAAATGTTATTTTATGTGCATCAATCAAAGTCTAATTTTGAAAAATACTTCATGAATATTGTTATGATTGCAATGATCTAGCATGAGAGAGGATGGAAAATAAGTATAATGATTTAATGCCTCCATGAATATCTAATTTATTTTTTGATTTACTTGCCTCAAGTCACATGCACATGGAACAAATGAAGTCTAATTTATTCCCTATTAAATTAAAAAGATTATTAAATTTATTTCTTTTGGGTTTTGAATTTAATGTGCTAAGGATGCACAAATGTCATATGTAAGATAGTTTGTAAGACGTGTGGAGATGAAATAGACAAATTATTTATCTCTAAAATAAATTTTCATATCAATTATTATCATGATTCATCAATTCAAATCATAATAGATGGGAAACCAAGTGTATTCCATAAAGGATAATAAAGAACATCTACCATAAAATTATTTAAATGGTCATTTGAAACACAAATCTATGTTACACCCTTATACTTAAAAATTATAGACTTCATCTCAAACATAAACTATACAAAAAATAATCACCATAACCATTGCACCTCCTCTGGTGCAACTACTAGTATTTTCTAAAATAGAAATGCAAGATTTATAACACTTTATAAAATGTTTTGGTGTAAAACTTAAGTGTTATGACAAATTTCTAGAATAATAGATTTTTAAGATTTTTTGAGATTCTTTATATTTAATAAAAAAATAAATATCTATTTTAAATAGTTTTTTATTTTTTATTTATAATATTATAAATAAAATTATTTTTATATAGATATATATAGAAAATCATTATTTATAATATTATATTTTTGTTCTTAATGATTTAATATATTAGATTTTTAACAATAATTATATATATATATTCAATATATTATATAATAAACTATAATATAATATTTTAATAATTTAATTGATTTTCTTAATAAATTAATATATTTTAAATATATTATATAATAAATGTTAATATAATAATAAGATTATATTTTAATTCTTGAATATATTGGATTTTTTAATCATTTAATTACGTCCAAGGCATTTCCTATATGAACATTAGGGCTAACTTTAATTGATCCAATGTGGAGAATGTGGTAGAATGATGATTGACCATTGAATGTTGATGAAACCAATATAAAACAAGAGTTGTAGAGCAGCGAAGTTCCTGCCTAAATGTTTAAGAATAGTCTTTTTTTAGTTGTTGTGTTTGCTACGTTTTAGCAATAGTGTTGATATTATAACAACTTAAGAGTAATCTTGAAATTTGTTAGATGGTGACATGTAATACCATAAACAATATCAGGAAATTGCAAAGTAGGTGATTTTTGACAATACAACAAATGTAATCGTATATCTTCAAAGTCTCCAGATATAGTGTTTGAAGAACATTAAAGATTTTAAAATTTTCTTTTAATTAGCCAACTGATGTTGGTAGAAGCATTGACCTCAAAATAATACATAGACATATCATGAAAGATTATTTAATAATGCATGATTTCGTGAGCAAAAGAAATTAAAATTGCAATAAGGATGGGGTGAAAAGGCCAATTCAGGTAGTAAGGAGGGCTATGTTGAAGGTAGAAAGGGGAAGGAATGTGTCTGGCAGGAGGAAGAAGTCACACCACAAAAGGAGAAATGAGATGGCGCATAAGGGGGTATCATTAAAATCTGAATTAACAGTTTTAGGGGGTTGCACGGATTGGAGGTGTGGCTGAGAAGTGAGGTTGTGCCTCATGAGTAGGAGATAAAAGGAAAAAAATTAAACAATCCACGCCAATGAAAGTATAGAGGATTTCACAATAGAGTGGAAGAGAGCTGAATAGGAGGTGTTATTCAAGGAATAGGAGTGTGTATGTTGATTCCTCTGTAAATGGTAGATTAGGACTACATAATAGAGTGGAAGAGAACTAAGTAGGAGGAGCTATTCATGGAATAGGAGTGTGTATGTTCCACCCTCTGTAAATAGTAGGCTAGGTGTTTTGGGTTTGTTATCTTTTAGTTTGCTTTATTCTTTTAATTTTTTGTTCATCATGTGTTTTCTTATACTTCACAACTAGTGACTCTATTACCCATGGACAGTCATAAATCTTGTGTTTTGGGTTCTTTAGCATCCTTTATAGTATTTTTCCCCAGTTAGAGCCAATTGTTAACTCATGTTTCATCAAATCCTTTTGAGCCTTGTTAAAATTTGGAGAAGTTCATCATTAGTCATTCAGTTTCGATAAGGTTCTCAGAACCTTGTCAATTTTTGACAACATTTCTCTAACCATGTGTTATCCCGACAACTTGTTAAAGGTTCATATTATTTTTGATGTGTTGGTCATCACTTAAGTTATAATAATATCATTAGCTTTCGATGAGGTTTTCAGAACCTCATTGGGTTTCGATAATGTTTTCCTAACCTAGTCTAAAGCCAACACAAGTAGGGAAATTTGACCCATTCAATCAAAAGTGGAGAAATTGAAGACAATAAAGAAGCATTTAGGAACTTATTGAAGGTTTTGAAACCTTTGTTAGAAGTCGAAAGGTTTTAGAAACCTCATTAAACTACAAAGGGTTGCCACATCCTTGGGATGGTGAGTTATTTTATTTTGGCTTCTATGGTTTCACAACCATCATCAAGACTCGACATGGTTTCCACAACCAAGTCCAAAGTAAAAAAAAATTAATACTTTGGTTCCACCATGAGCTCTCATAAAGGTTTGGAAAGATCGAAGGCATTGAAGTTTAATTTTGGAACTTTCTAGAGGTTTTGAAACCTCTATCAAAATTCAATAAGGTTTCCACAACCTTGAGAAAAGTTGTCAAAAATTCATTCAAAAATAATTATAAGTTCTCATTTGAAGCTCACATTCTGAATTTGGAAGACTATCGGGTAGATTGTGCAAACGAATATGAAGAAGGGAGAAGAGGATGGATGAGGTTGTCACTAAGGTAGATTGTAACTTTCAAATTAAATTGTGATATCCAGGGTATCGAAGATGATGACTCTAATCTAGTTGATCATATCTTCATAGAACACATACAAATCTAACCCATCCTACCAATATATTGGATTTTTAAGGAAATATAAACCATTGAGGCTAAGATGGAAATAGTACTTAGGTGAATAAAGGAATGGGTAATGAAAAATAAGGCTAAAATGAAAAATCCCGCCTCTTGGAAAGCTAAGCAAGCTACAAAGAAATCATAGATTAGTTAGAGGAGGTCTTCATCACTTCAAAAAATGGCATCCAAAACATAGTAGACTACCTCTAGAGGTATGGAGATGATGTTGAGGATCCCTTAGGAAGTAGGAATTTGGAAAATGATTGTGAGGTAACCGATACATCTCCTCTCAAAAGGTCACTTCAATTTTATTTTCCAAGAACTAGTAATGTCCCCACACCTTCATCCATCTCATGGTTAGAACAATATTTAACCAAGAAAAAAAAGATGGTTGACTTGAGTCTACCCAATAAGGATATTGTGTCTCAATTAATCCAAAGAATGCCACATGTCAAAAACCTAAAATCACATCCTGATTGTTGAATGATCCCTCCTAGGGAAATATGTATATTGAGTTTTCTCATCTCTCCACTCAAAAATAGGCTAGTCAAATGATTGCAAGTGATTTTAGTATCACTAGGATTAATCTAGGACCCTCTACAAGAGATTGAGATGTCCACAATTTTTAGGTGTCAACTACTAGGCTTGTAGAAATGATAGAAAAAGACAACTAGAGAAAAGACCAGCTAAAACAATAGGTTAATGCTTTAACCAATTATTTAACATATCTTGTTAACCTTTGTACTCAACCCATTGGCCAAATTGAAGTACATTTTGATCATTTCTTTGTTTAAAGTGGAAAAGAAATGATTGATAAGATTCATGTTTAAAGTCTTATGGGAAGGTCACAAAATATTGGACCTTGAGGATATGTTGGTAAGGAGAACAAAGGTTGTCACAAACATGAAGAAAATATGTGAGGATATTAAGGAATTGAAGAAAGAGATTGATAGTGCACCACCCGAGCCCAATATTGCCTCATGTTTTTATTGGTTTTTTTTCTAAATAATTTAAGGTCTCGAGAAGTTTAAGGGGATCTTAACTTCTTCTTTTAAGTTACTTTTAAGAAGCAGTTACTCTTGTAAATGTATATAAACTATGATGTTACCGAAAGAACTTCTTATGAGAAATTTTTGAAAAAGGGAAATGGATAGAAAGTAATTCAAATAGGAAGAGGAGGTTGTATGTTTGTGAGGTTATAGTTTTTGATAAATGAATGAAATGAAATCCATGTTATAGTCTATGCATTGTGATTGGTTTCATTGGTTATTGCATTTTTGTGTGAATGTGAGAACCAATTTTGGTTGACAAGTTTACTATTTTATGCTTTGTGGAATGCAATTAGTCTATGTTTTGATTGTTTTCTTACAAATTACATTTTGTTCATGTACCTCACAAAATTCAAAGGTAAATTATTTCTATTCTCTTATCAAACCAGGGAGTTGTACCTCATAAAATTTAGAGGTAAATTATTCCATATAGAAATAATTTACCCAACTGTTGGTTAGTAATTATTTATATGATTGAACAATAGAGAAAAAAGTTGAAAATTTCAAATAGTGAATAATCTATTAACTAACACTATTTATATTTGACTTTTGTGGGATGTAATTTTTTTTGAAATTAGTTTTTATTATTTTTATATGTTTGGTGTGTTTTAGTTTTTATTAATCATGTATGTGACTCCTTAATAGATTTTGTTCACACACTTAGGCTAATTTATAATAAAGAATTTAAAATTTTTAAAACGAAAAGATAATAAACATGCAATTTTTAATAGTTCACTCGTATATAATATAGGTTAGCTATCATATACAATAGCTATAGTTACACACACGTTTTAATTTTTCAACAAGTGTTTAGTTTATTGACTAATATTTTGAGAAGTGTATTATAACAAAATTGGCTCTCACTTCACAAGTGTGTATAAAACACCTATAGTCATTTACACATTAAATAATTAATATTTAATAATAAACATAATAAGGACGTCATTTAATAATTAAGATGTCGTATTAAGTGAAAAAATTGTCTAGCAAAAAAAAGATTAAATTAAATTTTTATAATTGTTTGCATATGTTGTATTATTTATTTTCTTACTATATAACATTAAAAAATTGCTAAAAAATAAAATAATTCAGATAAAATTAAAATAGATAGATGAAAATAATTCTTAGATAAAATTAAAATGTGTTTGTATGCATGTAATAAATAAAATAATTATGTCATAAAATAAAATAACTCTTAAGTGGAGATTAATATATCTAAATATTTTCTAAATAGATTATTTAAGATATCTATAATAGTATTATTAGTGTTCATGATTAACATACATTTCTTAAAATACATTTATTTGAAAGATATGATATATATCTATATTGAAATATATATCTTAATTGTGTGTTCTTTATCTATCAATGTATTGATGAAACTATTTATTTATTTAGTAGTTCAGATAGATGAAAATAATTCTTAGATAAAATTAAAATGTGTTTGTATGCATGTAATAAATAAAATAATTATGTCATAAAATAAAATAACTCTTAAGTGGAGATTAATATATCTAAATATTTTCTAAATAGATTATTTAAGATATCTATAGTAGTATTATTAGTGTTCATGATTAACATATATTTCTTAAAATACATTTATTTGAAAGATATGATATATATCTATATTGAAATATCTATCTTAATTGTGTGACATATGTTATATAGATTCCTCCAAATTGATATATATTTAATATCTAAAATATCTATACTAATTTATTTATTATCTATCCACTCCATTATTTTTTATTGTTTATCTAATGATAATCAAACTAATATATCATTAGATTTATTTTTATTTATATTTTATTAAAAAAACTACAACTTTGTATCAAATTTTAAAATAGAAAGATACTTTATCACTATCTAATTAAAATAATCATAATATAAATTTATCTTTCATACCATTAAATTTATTCATTATTGAAATAATATAAAATTTAATATATTTATAAATCAAAAATGTTGAGCCATTGTAACTTTTCTTATACTTTGTAATGAAATGATAAATTATTTCCTTGAAATCAGATGTTGAATTTTTTATCTAATAGCAATTGAGATCAACCATATTTTATATTTTTTTTATTATTAAAAATAAACCTTTTGCTCTTTTAACATTAAAAAGAAAAATTAGACAAAACATGTTTGTTTTGTTTTCAAAAGATATAATTCACAAGATTAATTTAATATATTAGATGTTAATTTAATTTAATATATAATCTAATATAATATATATTAAAAATATCTAATAATATAATATATTAAATATATATTAAATTACTAAAAATATAATATATTACATAATTTAAAATTAAAATATAAAATTATAATATTATTATCTAATATATTAAATTATATTTTAGATGGTATATATGTTAAATATATATTGTATATATATTATAATATTATAATATGTTGTTAAATTAATAATATAATTTATTAAAAATATATTATTTATTTTGAATTTGTTATTAGATTATTTTATATATTTGAATTTAATAGAATGGAAAATATAACAAGTAAATAAATTTTGAAGAGTTTAATTTTTTTTGAAAATTAGTTGAATATTTTTTTATTACCCACCATTTGGCAATAATCGGTAATAGAAGCGCATTAATCGCTTATATCGGGTGAAATTTGTCTACCAATTAGATTGAAGAGAATTGAATTTTGAAATATGTTTTGTTATATAATTGGCATGTATACATTGATAATAGATAATAAAAATTCAAATAGAAAAAATATTTCAGCACTCATTGATCAGAAAGAGAATTATTAATAACTAGTTAATATCTTGGTAGCAAGAACTAATAAATAAAAAATAATATTAAAAAAATTAAATAGAATCAATATTTTTCTACATTTTCACTCGAAAAATAACAAAAAACAAAAAACAAAAAACAAAAAACAAGAAAGCTATAATTATTATATTTTAAAAAATATCTTACTACACCTAGATACCTTATCTAATTAATCATTATACTTTATACAAAGAAAGAAAGCAAATAATTAGATATTATTTCTAATTTTCCACTAATATTAAAAAACAAAAAAACCATAATTATGATATTTAAAAAAAACATATTTAAATACATAAATTATCAAAATAATCATTGCACTTTATACAAACAAACAAAGTAAAGAATTAAATATTGTTTCTAAATTCCACTAATATTCATAATTTATAAATTATATTATAAGCATAGAGAACAATTAATTCAATGTTTTGAATGTATTCTCTCTCTTTATATATAATAAGTATTTTTATTCCATCTTCCTACTCAAAACAAACATTTATTTCAAATTGATTTTCTTTTAGTTCAAAACATTTCATAATAACATTCTACTATAACAAAAAAAACCATACTATAGTATAATAATATTATATTTTAATTCTTGATCATGTAATATATTAGATTATATATGATATTAATATATCAAATTATTATACATGCAATAATAATTTGATTTAAAAAACATGAAAATTAGATGTTTTATATTTTTATGTTTTAAAAAAATTGATTAAAATAAACAATTTATTTATAATTTTAAAAAATGATTATAATTAAAAATTAGATTTACAATCACCTTTATTATTACAATTACAATTATAATTTATTATTGCAATTCTATATATATATATATATATATATTCCAATCATTAATGACACTTATCTTTACTATATATATATAAAACTAACTAGTGACACTTGTTTTTTTATACAAGCAACCATGTGACTCCAAGATTCTTGGACAAAATTACCTATTTGTTATTTTTTTAATTCTTAAAAAAAAAAATATTTTGATCATCACCTATATGTCATTTGGGCATTTTACCATTTTAAGCATCACCGCTCATGTCATATGGGTAATTTTTTCCTCGCGCCTTTCCAACTCTCTCTAGAGAAAATTGGTGTACCATGTCAATGCGCAGATCTCTTTGTGAGCACTCATACATCTAGAAGGCAAATCTGAAAATCATGATTATTTGCTTTTTACAAGCTTTACTGGATTGGTGGGTCCACCTTCTTAAGAGTTTAATTAAATCTCAGAGATTTTAATCACCTCCATACACTTTTGACTATGACTCACGGAATCACCATCCCCAATTGAATGAAACGAAATGGCAACCATTCTCTCCCACCCTTCATTTGGGTGTGCGTGTTTTTGGCACCGACTAAGTGGGCACAGATTAATTTCTCCGCATCACACAGTACAATCAGTGGACTGTCCACCATCTTATAAAACTGATTGTTTTATTAGGAATACTAGGACTAGGATTAGGAACCCAATTTGCTGCAGTACTAGCGAGAGCTTGGCTGCCCTCGAATTGGACATGGAA
>VDFB02088169.1:0-14825 GCA_007258455.2 Sequoia sempervirens
TACTAACCATACCAAAGTTATACCTCCTAATAAATTTGATAAGGTGCCACAACATGATTAATATGCTCTACTAATGCTATACTAAATTCAACTTCTATGATTAAAGTGAAGCAAGAAATGTCAAAATGTTAATGCCAAAATGAAATAATGCCAATGTTAATGCAATATTAGCAATGTAATAATCATACTTCCTAGGAGATGTATATTATCATCACTAAGAAGGGAACATGAAAACAATGAATGGGGGACAATATTCCCCCCACTTAAAATGTCAACATACTTGCTATGTTGGTATTTTAAGTAGAAAGAGAGGAAGAGTGATCCTTGAAAAGAATGCACACAACGAAAAACTAGTTATCCTTGCCCCCCAATTATAGAGACAAAGATAACCACCAAGAACTATCATGTTGCTACCAAGAGAAATATGGTTTCACCTAATATTGTACCACCATGAATGGAAATGAGCAAGACACATAAAGATACTTATGCCACATAGTGACGAGCAACATGATATGATGAAAATCAGTATCAATTAGAGGAAATAGGTGCATCAACACAAGGAAGAACACCACAATCCTTAAGATGTTGAATTTTATTACTCAAAGCCTTACATTAATTAATAGAATGACCATGAACTCTATGATATGCACAAAAATGAACTTTTGTTGTAAAATTTCTTTCGTGTTCTTGGAGGGAGAGATATCAAGTGAGCTTGGAGAAGCTTCAACAAGGTACTCTTTGATCAATAGTAGAAGATGTTCCTTTATTGTATGAAAAAGGTATCTCTTGCTTAGTATAAGGCACCATAAATACACAAGAGTCTTTAGATTGTGATATTTTTCACTCTCCTATAAAGGAGGGTGTAAAATATAATGAACCCCAATCATTACTAAGACATGTGTTTGAAGATGTCTTAGGAGTGTTTTGCATGATGATATTGATATTAAGTGAAGGTTTCTTTGATTCTTTCATTTTTTTTAGGGACAAAACCAATACCACTAGTTGTTTTTTGTGTGTTAGGATCTATAGGGACATAAAATCCTTGTTCTCTAGCACCATGTATCCTTTTTCCATTGTAGCCAAGTTGTTTCAAAAGTTCGTAACCTCTTCCATAAATTTTTTCCATCACTTTTGGATTTGGTGGTTTCTCATGGTTACACTCATCATATGTGGATGTATGACTTGTGTTTTCCTCTTCTTTTCCAAAACTTATGCACTCACATGCTTTTGATGACTCAACTTGTGTTGATATTATGTTTGTTTCTTTCTGTTTTCCTAATTTGTGTGTAATCTTGTATTCTCCCATGAATGTAGGTGTAAAACCTAATGAACCCCAACAATCCTCCAATAGATTTGTGAAATTTTCAATATTATTCTCTTTTTCTTCCTCTTGCATGGGTTCTACTTTTGAAGTTGGTATCAACATTTTCAAAGGACTTTCCTTGTCTTTTTTAGTGTGCAAACAACTTTCCAGGTGAGGGTCAACCTTGATTGTATAAACCTTATTGTTGTAGACATTCTTCATTAAACGATGAAGAGTGGAAGGTACCCCATTCATCTCATGGATCCATGGTCTACCTAAGAGAAGATTATATGAAAGATTATTGGGCATGACGTGAAATGGAGTTTGCAATGTTATCACACCAAGTGGTTGTTTTCCCACATTATCAAATCCACAAATAGATAAAGAATCAGGTTCAATCATAGTATTTTCCGCTCTAATCTTATCTAAAAGGTTTACACTACACACATTGAGTGTCGAACCATTATCAATGAGAGTTATTTTTATTCCACATTTATTAATTTTAGCCATTATCATCAAAGCCTCATTTTTTTTTTTGCACTTCTAATGGAGGTAACTCATCCTGAAGGAATGTATTGTCTAAGTTGACCAAGTTCATACCTTGAATTAGAGATTCTACATCATTTGGTTGCACACTAGGAGGGATAACAACTTATTGTAAAGCACTTTGAAGCATGTTACAGTAATTAGGTGAAGCTTGAATAAGATACCACAAGGATATCTTAGCAAGAGTGTCATGAGGTTGTTCTACAAGATCATACTCCTTTACACTATGCAAAGAAAAATGAGGAACACTAGGAAAGATAAGTTGAGGTAATGGTAACAAAGTAGGTATGGTTTGTGGTTGCATTTTGTTCCTTGTGTTATATGTATGAGCAACAGTATGCTAACTCGGTTGTTACAAAACATTGTTATGAGTAAGTTGCCTTGTAAGATTCAAGATAGTCCCTAAAGGTTTTGGTTGGTGTTGAGGTGGTCTTATGATAAGGATTGACTCAGGAGATGACTTGGGAGGTCCAATAATTAGAGGAATTTTAGGAGGACTCAAGGGATATCTAATTTTCATAACCTCAAAAGATTCATCGCATGACTATTGTTTGAAAGACATGTATCAATGCTATCATCCTATTGCATCATGATATCTTCCCTAGTAGGAGATTTTTTAGGAGAGAAAAAACAAGATGTTCATCACATTCCATAGTTGGATCTTGTAAGATAACTTCTTATAAGTAGGGGAGGCATCTAGAGAAGAACAACTATGATTTTCTTGCCTGCCAATTATTGCATCATTTTGTTCAACAAGATGTTTCCAAATGAGAGAAGCATTAGGAGAGGGAGAAACAAGACTCTCATGAATCTCGATGAGTGTATCTTCTAACACCAAACTATCTTCTTCACAAATAGGAGATATATTGGGAGAAAAAAAAATGTGATTGCCATGATTATCCATGATTGCATCATCTTTCACTAAAACATGATCACAAGTGGGAGATGGATGGAGACTAGGTAGAGTGATGTTAAGAAATGTATTGATGATCTCATTCTCTTGTGCCATAATACCTTCCCAAGTAGGAGAGTTTTTAGAAGAGGAGCTTACAAGATTGTCATGACTCTCAATGGGTGTATCTTCTAACACCAAAATACCTTTGTCACAAGAAGGAGAGATATTGGGAGTAGAGCAACTAGGATTATCATGATTTTCTATGCTTGCATCCTCTTGTATCAAAACATCTTCACAAATAGGAGAGATATTAGGGGATGGGTGAAGGATAGGTAATGTTGTATTAAGGAATGTGTCAACAATTTCACTCTCTTGCACTAAGAGACTCTCATAACTAGGAAAATATTGGAAAAATGAATATCATACTTATTAATGAGCTTTTTCTTGGCATACTTGAAAAGGAAAGATACTAACATTGTGAATTTTGTGTGTGTGCAGAAAATGAAAGGTAATCTATCTAACTTATGCAATGATTTAGAATGTACAAACAATTCTCCTACAAATCTGCTGATTTTCACTACTGAAACAAATTTGGAATGATTTAAAATGGCTACACTAAATGGATGATTAGACCTAATGCATAAAACTTAAATTCCTGAAAATTCATAGACTAAAACAATGGTTTACCAGTGGATTTGGGAAGTGCAAAAAACCACAAAAATGCTTAGAAAAGTTCATTTTCTAGGCCCTCAAGGACTAATTCACCCAACAGTGAATGAGTCCTTGTATAGGGTTTTTAAAAACGAAAATTCTAAAAAATGAGTTATTATTTGTGCTTTCTATTCCAGGTTGCAAATTGTAATTTTTGTGACAATTTTCCAGATTTTAATGACCTAATGCAAGTGAGTTTAATGACAAATGATGAACTATGTGAAACTTTTTGAAATGCAATTTTAACTCAAATTTTTGAATTTGAATGATGAAAAGTACACTAATATGCAAGTACTATGCAAAATCAATAGAACATTATGCTAGTTTTTCTGGTATATTTTAGATTTTAAGTAATGAAAAATGCACATTTAAAACCCTAAATGCAATGCAAATTAATGCTAAATTTGGAAACCCTAAATGAAATGAAAAATTAAACTAATGCAAATCCTAGATCTAGGGTTTGAATGGTCTCGAAATTAGAAACTAGAATGTGCAAAATGTCAGGTTCACCATAATGAAACATAGAAAAAGAGCCTAGGTTCACCAAGACAAAAAAAAATGGGGGTTTATTACCAATTTAGTATAAATAGAAAGGGAAAAAGGGGGTGTGATGAATCTATCTTTCTTCTATTTCATTTAGGAAATAAGATGCTCCAAGATAGAATTAACTTTTAGCCCTTTGGTGAGTCAATTCTATTGAAGATCTAGCAATTTCCCTTTGTGTGTGGATGAGGTAAATCAACTAAAACAACACTTTTGGGAGATAAAAATTAAATAGTAAATGACCTCAAATCTATGATCTAAGACCCGATCTGTGTAGATGAAGCATAGAAATACTAGAAATAGTCAATTTCACGTAAATTGGATAAGGGGAAGATATTAAAAACTTGTCTCCAAAAGCTACACAGGGGCGTCCAAAACTGTAGCAAAGTGTCCCAATGGCGAGGTGTCCTGGGAGCAGTATTTAGAGCAAAAATTTTGGGAGCCTTTGAAGATGGATCTGAGATACCTTTTCCCACAGGTTTCACAACAAAAATGTCAGAAATAAATCCGAGATCTGAGTTTCCGTGATCTTGACAACTTTTCTTGCAACTTTGACAACTTTTGCAATTTTACACTTCACAGATACCCAATCTTCAATTTTCCTTCAACATAGGACCTACAAAACACACAAGAGGGAAGAATTGTTTTTTTTGGTGAATGAGGGTTTGCCTTGGGAAAACCCTATTTTGGTAATGAAACCTTGAATTGAAACAATGAAACATGAAAGGAATGATGAATGAAAAATTGCTATGTTGCCACTAACCAAACCCTTGATTTTAAACCCTTGAAGGACTAAAAATTAGCAGATCTCTCCAAAGTCTTGATCTTGCATGAATGGCTTGATTGATGATGCGACCTTGATACTTGAAATTTTTCTTGAATGCTTGAAACCCACATCATAATGTTAGCTCCGAAAACATGCATGATGAACATAACTTTGACATGATGCTTGAGATCTTGAATGCTGCAATAAATGATGAAGAAATTTGCTCTTGAACACCATTGACATTAATCTTAGCTCTTGTGAAAGTTGCATTAACATTCTAGGATTTGAATTGATAAAATAACCTTGCTTTTATAGATGATTTTTTAATTTCTCAAAAATTAAACATCACAAGCCAAGATTTGAATATGAATTTGGGATCATTAAAAACTGCCAAAAACATATTTAAAATTTGAAATTAGTAATTAAAGGGGATCCATTTTCCCTAGGGCGAATGGGTCCTAACCTAAATTGCCAAGACCTATTTATTTCGAGGTGTTAAGAATGATAATTGCATTAATTAAATATTAATTCCCCTTTCAAAAATTGCAATTAATTAGGCTTGTAAATGCAATTTTGGGTAAATTAGAGGCTTAATTAAGTCTAATTTATTAAGGGACCCAAACATAGTGTGAAAATGTAAAGGAGTATATTTTCTGACACTATAGTCATAAATCCTAATTGTCATAATCCATAATCATAGTAAATCATAACATTCATCCATCATATATATGCATGTATGATCATAAAATTTACATCATTATCATAAGTAACATCATCGATGTCTATAATATCATCATATCATCATAAGTAATCATATTGTAATCATAATAACATAAAGTAAACATCATTGTATGAATCATAAGCATCACATAACTCAAAGTATAATCATATGTACAATGTCTATCATCAATGTCATCAATGTCTATAATCATATGTACTTAGGGAATGCATATCATTGTAGTTTGCACTTGTGACACCTAGTTATTTGCATCTTGCATCTAGGTTTGTGCATATATTGAGAGATGTGATTAGGACACTTAGGGAAGTGTGTAGGAGAAATTCCACTATTTGTGGTGTGATCTAGTTATCACCTTTTTATCTCCACTTTTCGTGGCATGATAATTCCACTTTAGGTGGGTGATCCACCTTTCATGGAATTATATATTATTTCTTTCTACCTACCTTGCACATGATTGAGACACTTGTCTCATTCTTGGCCCTTTGTTGTGTCCTAGCTTTCCTTTATAAGCAAGCCTTGTACATGCTTGTAATTGAGCATCTTCATGCATATTGAGAATATAATCATCATATTCTCTCTCTCTCTCTCTCTCTCTCTCTCTCTCTCTCTCTCTCTCTCTCTCTCTCTCTTTTGTGCTATCTTTGATCTCTTGATCCTATTGTTGCTTTTCATAAGTTCTTACACAAATATATACAATGGCATGTAGGCATGGTCTCTACATCCATAATGCACATGAGCATCAAATATATGCATCGAAAATACATGTGTACAAAATGTGTGTCCCCCTATCCTAAGCTTCCTCATCTTGAATGAGTTTGAGGTCATTTCTAGTTAGCATAGCCTTTCGTTTCATCGAAATTTGACACTAGGAGCTCTAGATCAAAAAAATCGCCTATTTGGGTATTTTTCAATTTTCTAAATTTTTCTATAGTTTTTGAAAAATTCATTTTTCAAAAAGTATGAACATCCACTAAATTTTATAAAAAGAGTCCCTGAAGATTTTATAAAATTATGGAATTTTTCAAAAAATATAAAAGTCTAGATTTACACTGAAAATTTTAAAGAAATCACGATTGGGTTAATGAGACGATTTTTAATGATAAACATAAAAAAATTTTCTTGAAATATTTTTAAAAAATCATTAAAATTTTTTTTATTTTAAATTAGATTACAATTTTCATTGTAAAATCTTTAATTAAAATCAAAAAAAAAATTAGATTTAATGAAGTTCATTTAGAAATAAAGAATTAAAAATGAAAATTAATTTTCTCTAGAGAGGAGTCTGTTGAGGCATACCGCGAGACCCTCACATGAGATTTCCGTGGCATGCAAAGGAGCAAAGAAACCACATGGCCCCCACACTCCACCATTAGCTGGCAGTGGTAGATTTTGCTAGTCCAAAATTTTGATGGTCGTTCAATAAAACCGACGAACTCAACCAAAATAAACAGTGACATAAATAAATTCCAGTGTTCACTTTAAACAACGTTGGGTTTTTTAAAGAAATATGGTACTATTCAAAATTCGGCCAGTCTATCAAGATTTCGGTAGAATATTCACATGGAATATTCCAGGAGCAGCATGACCCAGGTGATGTTCAAGCAAACATCAAATTTAAGCTCAAGATCTAGAGAATATTCTGCACGAAGGAGTATATTCACTTTTGATGGGCCGCAGATCGTCAATTTTAAACTCATGTGTTGCTGGTGTCAGCACAACGTCAACCATTTTTCAAAAAAAAATTTCCCCCCTCTCCAACTACATTTTCATTTTTGCAGTCCAACTTCATAGGCCCATAACTTGCTCATTTTGGCTCCTTTTTCTAAGCAATTTTTTTTTATTTGGGCTAATTTTTCATGTAATTCACAATTGTGTGCTAGGTTTCTAATTTTGGTGGACAAATTTTCTAGAATTTTTAGTTTTTCAACATTGTTCCTGTCTAATCCTCATTTTTGTGACTTTTGGGGCTTCGTTCAGGCACATTCGAACTCCTTTTTAGGTTCTTTTTTTTTTAAAGTGTACGATTTATTGTCTACTTCTTGAATTTGCAATCTATTTGAAGTGATCTTGAGTGGATTTTGTACTTTCAGTATATGGTCTTTTTTGGCATTTTTGGCACTTGTATTACATAGATTTTAATTTAGGTCTTTGCTTCACTATTCTAGTCTATTCTCAGCCTATTTGTGGCAAGTTGTAAATTAGAAATCATAAGTCCACTTAGCCAAGTTGCAAGTGGCCTATTGTACATGCACTAAATTATAAAGTGCTGAAGTCATCTCTTTGGGGGGGTACTTTGATTGAGTGAATTTGGGGGGGTATCTCTTGTGTGATTGTTCCTATTTTATCTCTTGTTCTCTTGCATTCCATCATGGGTTCATCTAAAGTTCCACTCTTAGCTGCACATAATTATGCTACATGGAAAGTATGTGCATGGAGTAAACTAATGGAAAGAGGCTTAATCTACTATATTGATGGAACCATAACTACACCTTCAAATCCTAAGGTAGATCCAACTGCATATATAGATTGGCTCACTAAAACTTCTATGGCATTGGGTACACTTAGAAAGTTCATTTCAAATGATCTCATTTTCCATGTTGATAAATGTACTACAACTAAGGAAGCTTGGGATAAGCTTGCTACTTTGTATGGAAAGGTTGATAAGGTTAAGGGATACAAGCTTGAAAATGATCTCCTAAGCCTTGATCCCAAGAATTTTGACACCATTAAAGATTATGTCACTAAGGGAAATGAGCTAAGAACACAACTAAAGGGTTGTGGTATTGAGAAAGAGGATGATCAATTGGTCTTCAACTTGTTGGACAAGCTTCCAACCGAGTATGCAACCTTTGTTTCAAGTTTTTAGACTCAATGATTGACAATTAGCGACTTCACATCAACATCTTTTGAGGCTATCATAGATATTTTGATTCTTGAGCAAAATAAGTTGATTAAAATGAGCATTCTCAAGTCTTCAACTTCAAAAGCATTGGTGGTCAATCATGGAAACAACAATCAAGGAAAATGGAAAGGACAAAAGCAATCTTCACCAAAGCCACAAGGAGAGATAAAACAATCCACTCCTATACAACAAAGCTCATCATCATCTTCTTCAAAGAAGAAAAACTCAAGCAAGAAGGATAAACCAACTTGTGCATATTGAAAAAATATTGTACATGAGGAGCATCGTTGTCATGCCAAGAAAATTGATGAGTTGACCAACTTCATCAAGAAGAACAACATCAATTTTCCTAATGCCTATAAGAAGAAGGAATCATCTCCCTCTAATTCTACTTCATCTCAGTCTAAGGGAAAAGTACAAGCTTTCATGGTAGCAATAGGTTCATCACAACAATGGATTCTTGATTCAGGGGCTACTCAACATATGTGTTCTTTAAAGGGGCAATTATCCTCCTTGGAGTCCTCTTCAGTGCCTCACATATTCATTGGTGATAATACACAAGTGGAAGTTGAAGGGAAAGGTGCAGTTGAGATGGGTGATGGGACATTTGAGGATGTGATTCCAAACTTGAGCACCAATCTTCTCTCCATCTACCAAATCACACATCATGGAGATGGTAAGAAAGTTGAATTCACTCCCAACATAGTTGTGGTAAAGAAACTTGCAAATGATGCTTTGGTTGCAATGGGTAGAGCTAATCACAATGCAAGGCTTTACTCATTCTCCCATTGGATACCTCGTGCTCCTTCTATAACATTGATTAATCATTCAAAATCATAGAGTAAGATATGGCATGGGTAGTTTGGTCATCTCAACTACTGCTATCTACAACAACTTCACACCAAGTACATGGTCAAAGGGCTTCCTCAACTCAATTTTTCTGAGGGTGTATGTTTAGGATGTTCCATGGGCAAGCATCTCGAAGAGAAGTTTGATAGAGGGAGCTCTTGGAGAGCCTTAGATCTTCTTCAGCTTGTTCACAGTGATGTAGTACGCCCATTTCCAGTGCCATCCTTTGGAAAAGCTCATTATGTCCTCACTTTCATTGATGATTTTTCACGATACACTTGGGTCTACTTCCTTTGTCACAAAAGTGAAGTATTTGATAAGTTTCTCAACTTCAAAGCACATGCTGAGAAGCAATTTGAGAAGAAAATCAAGATCCTTCGTACAAACAATGGAAAAGAGTATGTGAACAATAGACTTGAGGAATTTTGCACACTTGAGGGAATTGACTTACAACATTCCATTGCCTACACACCCCAACAAAATGGTGTGGCAGAAAGGAAAAATAGAACCCTTAAGGAAATGGCAAGCTGCATGATACATGCTAGGTCTCTTGGTCCAACTTTTTGGGTAGAAGAAATTAGTTGTGCCACCTACATCCAAAATTGGGTTCCTCATAAAGCTTTGAAGGGTATCACTCCTTTTGAAGCTTAGTTTGCTAGGAAACCTATCGTGAAACACTTCAAAGTGTTTGGGAGTCTAGCATGGGCTCGTATTCCTCCATAGAAACACGGGGCATTGGAGCCACATAGTAGGCCTTGTATCTTTGTGGGATATGTAGATGGTGTTAAGGCATACAAACTAATGGATCCTGAGACTCATGAGATTTTCTTTGAGAGGAGTGTACATGTTGAGGAAAGCTCACCTAGCTTTGAATCTTCTACTCCTCCTCCTTCCTCCACAGTTGACAATGATGATAGCGATTCAGATGATGATGGCTCTCCTTCCTCACCGACTCACAAGGTTACACCTTCGCAGGGTCCACTTCCAGTTGAGGATCCTCTTCCTTCTACCCCTACTAGACCTCATTGGGCTTGTCAGACTCTTAAGGCAGTAGGTTCACTTGTTGGGGATCCTTTGGATACTCGTAGGACTAGGTCACAACATGAGCATGAGCCTCTTCCACATGCTTTCATTGCATCAGCTTTAGATCCACAATCCTTTAAGGAAGCCTCTGAGGTTCCTGAATGGGATGTAGCTATGGAGGAAGAGTACAGTTCTTTTATGAGGAACAACACTTGGGAGTTAGTCCCTCTCCCTAAGGGGAGAAAGATGGTTCAATGCAAGTGGATCTATCAGACCAAATATGCAATAGATGGGAGTGTTGATAAGTATAAGGAATGACTTGCTGCAAATGGTTTCTCATAGGTTACAAGAATTGAATACACTGAGACCTTTGCACCTATTGCAAAGATGACTTCCATTCGCCTGACACTTGTCATTGTTGTTTCACATGCTTGGGCAGTACATCAGATGGATGTTAAGAGTGCTTTTCTACATGGGGATCTTGATGAGGAGATCTATATGGAGCAGCCACAGGGTTTCATCTAGGATACTTCATTGGTTTGTAGGTTGAGGAAGTCCCTCTATGGCCTTAAGTAGGCCCCTCGGGCTTGGTATGCCAAGATGGATTCCTTCCTTCTCTCCATAGGATTCACAGGTGTCATTCAGATTAGAATGTCTACATCTTGAGATAGGATGATACAAATTTGATACTTTTGCTCTATGTTGATGACTTGATCATTACAGGGAGCATCTCATCCATCATTGGTAGTGTCAAAAATGCTTAAATGCAGGACAAATTTTCCATGACTGACTTGGCCCTTCTTCACTACATTCTTGGCATTGAGATTCAACTGTCTTCATCTGGGATTACATTGTCACAACCCAAGTATGCTCTTGATCTTCTTTCACAGTTTTGCATGTCTGATTGTAAGCCTGGTCTGACTCCCTTTCTTTCAGGAGTCAAGCTTGAGGCTAAGTTCTCCACTCCACTTGTTGATGCCACTTTGTATCGTCATCTTGTTGGAAGTCTCATCTATTTGACTCATACTTTCCCTGACATCTCTTATGTAGTTGGCATGGTTTCCCACTTTATGTAGGAATCACATGCTCAAGCTTCATTGGATAGCAGCCAAACACATCTTGCACTACATCTAGGGTACTCATCAGCATGGGATTCATTATACAGCAGGTGCATGGCTTGACTTAGTAGGATATACTAACTCAGATTGGGTTGGTGATTTTGATGATCGCAATTCCACTTCCGACTACAACTTCCATCTTGGGTTAGGACCTGTTTCATGACAGAGCAAGAAGCAACATGCCATTTCTCTTTCATCGATAGAGGCTTAGTATAGGGGGGTTGTTACTGCCGCCATTGAGGCCATTTGGCTTCAACACATTCTTTCTGAGTTTGGTTTTTCCATTCCATGTTCAACAATCATTTGATGTGACAACCAGACTGCTATTGCGATCTCTAGGAATCCGGTCCAACATCAAAGGACTAAGCACATTGAGATACATATGCACTTCATCAGGGAACTGATTTAGGATCATTTCATTTACTTGTGTTATTGTTTGACAACAAAGTAGGTTGCCGACATATTCACCAAACCCTTTACTGAGAGTAAGTATCGTCAATTATGAGCTCTCTTGGGGGTGAGGGATGTGTCAGGGGGAGTCACTTGACTTTCCATTCTCTTTCATGGGGGGAATTTTTCCTCATCTTGGGGTTTTTTCCTTCTCCATTTTTACATTTGTTTTCTTCTCTCTTTTGAGGCAGAGTTTTTCCCATAAGGTTTTCTCCCTTTCCTCACTTGTGAGAGATTGCATTGCATTTGTACATGGGTACCTAGCATGGCCTAGTTGTTGGGACCCATCTTGTATCTTATCTTGCATGATTAGCTTGAGTCTTCATTCCCCTAGTTGCACTTAAGGGGGGTTTTGGTGTAAATCAGTATTTTACTTATTACACTTTACTTAAGCTTACTTAGGGAATGCATATCATTGTAGTTTGCACTTGTGACACCTATTTATTTGCATCTTCATCTAGGTTTGTGTATATATTGAGAGATGTGATTAGGACACTTAGGGAAGTGTGTGTAGGAGAAATTCCACTCTTTGTGGTATGATCTAGTTATCACCTTTTTATCTCCAATTTTTGTGGCATGATAATTCCACTTTAGGTGGGTGATCCACCTTTCATGGAATTATATATTATTTATTTCTACCTACCCTACACATGATTGAGACACTTGTCTCATTCCTGGCCCTTCATTGTGTCCTAGCTTTCCTTTATAAGCAAGCCTTGTACATGCTTGTAATTGAGCATCTTCATGCATATTGAGAATACAATCATCATATTCTCTCATCTTCTCACTCTCTCTCTCTCTCTCTCTCTCTCTCTCTTTTGTGCTATCTTTGATCTCTTGATCTATTGTTTCTTTTCCATAATTTCTATCACAAATATATATGATGGCATGTAGGCATGAATTATACACATCCATAATGCATCAAATATATGCATCAAAATACATGTGTGAAAATGTGTGTGTCCCCTATCCCTGGCTCCCTCATCTTGAATGAGCTTGAGATCCCTGAAACCTCTTGCTCCTTGGTGGTGGGACCCATGCTCCCCAAAATTAAGAAGTGATCCTGACTAAATTAGCCCTCCCTATTTATCTTTGGGCTTGGTCTCTATGAGGGAATAGGGTGTGACCTCTTTACTCTCTTAATTGTCTCTCTCACACATAGAGGTCCTATAATATGTAGCCTCATGGGTGATCCTCCCTCACCTCTGTCTCATTGCCCTGGCGAGAGGTATCCATATGCCCACCTCTACCTATCATAGTTAGGCTCTCCCACCAGCATCCCTCTCTATGGTAGCTTTGGTCTGGCTAAACCTCAAATTGTTGTCTCTTGGCCCTCTTGTAATGCTCTCTCTCTGGCTATTAAAACAAGTCCAGCTATCCTAAATCTAGGCTGGTTGACTTTGGCCAATCGTCACTCTCTCTGTCTCCACCTACTGCTTGTGTCCATCCACTTTTATCTCTCTTTCCTCCTTCCTCATACTACCATTTACCTATATCCCTCCTCTCCTCTCTAAGCCTCAACTTCTGCCTATATTTGTGGTGGTCTCTGACCCCCCACTAGCTAGTCCTCCTAGTCATATCCCAAGGTGACCCCTATCTTTGGGATCCCCCCATCCATCATCGCTATCATGTTGCTTCTCTATTGCAACCCTTGTAGTTGGCTACCTCTATTTCCTAGCTCTACTACCTCTGTCTCCTCTTGTAGGTGGTTTCCCCACCCTTTGTCCATACCCTATAATTTTGATTGGCCTATGTTGTACCCACATTGTTTCATATTTGGTTGTGGTGCCTATGTTTGTTATGTCAACCCTCAAGTCACATGGTACTAGTGTCAGTGCCTCTAGCTTTATAACTTTTTTATGATAATATGATCCCAATCAACTACCTCCCTTCACGTCCTAGCAAAAACTACCTCTCCAAAAGGTACATCTTGTCTTTGTCTAAATTGTCATCTCATCCACTTCAGCATGTATCTATCTATGATATGCACAATCCTGCCTATCAAGTATTGTAACTACTTGTAGTAAGACAACTACTCAGCTTCCTACTCCCATGCCTCTTGATCCCCCTATGGTCTCCATATAAAGTTGTTGAGATCATCAATCTCACATTTTTAGTACCACATCCCTATTTTTTTGTATATCACCATCCCAACATACATGTATACATATGGAAGTCCCTGGGATTGCACTTTATAGGTTTTTGTTCTCATGACCACCATATGCTCCCTTGTCCATATGTGCAACAAAGTCACCCCACATGCTAGGCTTGCTCCATACCTATATGCCACCTAATGCATATCATGGTATAAGTGGAAAAGAATGCATGATCCCCAAGTATAGAACACTCCTTGCTCTAGCATCATCTCTAGAACTCTCCCCTAGCTAGTGGAGAAGCCTCCAAACCTCCTATTAGGTACTAGAGTCCTACCAATAATCATTGCCACCACTAAGGGAAGTGGATCAAAGCAACCCATAACCTAGTAGAGATCCATCTCCCAGTTCTCTATCCCCAAGTCATTAGTCATAAAGACACGAATGAATGCGCTCTCACCATGGTTGGTGTTGTATATCACTCTCTCCTCGAATTGATACTAGAGAATCCTCTAGACGTCTTCCATAGTAATAATGGCCTCACTTGTAGATATCATGAAGGAATTATGATCACTATTCCATCTCTCAACCAATATGATCATCATGGATCTATTAGCCCTAATCTCAGGCATCTATGCTACATGTTGTATCCCTTCCACTCCTTGGAATGCCCCCTCCATATTTGTCAACTAAAGTACTAGTTACATCATAATGGGATGTCTCTCCTAGGACTACAGTCAGTCATCGTCATCTTACATCCATTAGTCGCACATCATTAGAATAAATTGTGCTTTCATTTTAGCTCCCTAATCTAACCCTAGCCAATTATACATTTTTTTGTGAATTGTACTATATTTTCACCCATTTGCATAATTCTACCAATTGCA
>VDFB02088172.1:0-109012 GCA_007258455.2 Sequoia sempervirens
ACAAAATAAGACTTGAAGGTAATAAAACACAAACATGCAATAAAAAACCTCTAAAGTAAGTCATTGTAGTAAAATGTAACTAGTCCAAGAGAGGTTCCCCTCTCATATAGAACACATATACATTATGGAATTCCCACTGCATAGGTAATTTCAAATTTGAAAACAAGATCACAACATTAACAAGTCCTCCTACAACACTTCACATAGAAGATGTGGCTAACTCCACTATCATAGTGTCAAAGAGGCATACAATGATACGCAAAATACATCTCTCATAACATAAGAACCTTCAAGAAGAAGACAACATTCCCATAAAGAGAGAACTTGCAAATCAAACCATGTTCTTATACCAAACTAACATTTGCCAAACAATGTAAAGTAAGATCTCCTTCAACACTCCCAAATTGAAAGGATATCAACATCTAACAATTCAACGTATAATGAAACATGGCAAAACTTAGATGTAAACCTCTCAAAGAAAGTAGATCAAACTTAGCCAAAAATTCCCACAACAAAAGGGAATATTCCCAAAGCCACTAACTATCTCTCATACCTCTCCTACCCAAATCCGTGGAACTAACTCAAGTTCAAATTTGAACTTCAACCACATAAAAGTGGTCTTTATATTTTGAATTTCAAAATGTTGTAAACTAATGAAATGTAGAAATTTTGATGTAGTTTATTCTTGTAATTTTTAAAATTTTAGAAAAAATTGTTTTCATTATGTTTTTATCAATTTAAATACAAATTTTAGAATGCTGAAAATTTTAGAAAAGAGTGACTTCATGGACCATCAAGAAACAAATTGAAAAAACCTTCATTTCTCCCTTCTTTTTTCTCCAAGTAGGTAAGTTCAATAGCTTGTGCATGGAAAAAATAAAATCACATTTTGATGTATATTTTTCTCATAATAACGTTTTAAAGTCAGACATGTCATAATTTGACAATTTTCCCAGGTTGTCAACTATTTTCAGTTTTTTTAATCATTTTCAAAAAAAAATTAATAAGTTTTACTATCTTTTTTTTAATTTCTAATCAGCCTCTTTTTTTATTTTTAAAACCTAATTGTATTATTTTAAAATAAAAATATATTAAAACTAATCAAAATATTATAAAATATATATATTTGGATTCTCCACTCCGAGATCTACAAAAGGGTATTTTTATTTTTTTCAAAAAGATCATTTTGACTAGAGAAATATTCTTCCAAAGTTTAATACCATGTAGGATGCCAACTAGACATTCTCGGCCGAGAGGGTTTTGACTGAGTATGTTTTGGCTGAAACATACTCGGCTGAAACTGGTTTGATATTTTCAAGCCATAAATACCAGAGACACTCACTTACGCTCACTTTTTCCATGTGTTTTTCCAGCCATATTCGGCTGAGTAACATTAGACCGAAAATGTGCCTGCCACATCGGCGACACATGGTTTCAGCTGAAAGTTACTCAGCCTAAAATTTTCCAGCCGAAAATAGTTCACTTAGAACCATTTATTTGTCCAAAGTTATACACTCATATTTAGATTTTGAAAAGAAAATATACACTCTCTAGCACTCATTCCCAAAAGAAAAGCTTATATGTTTAGGGGTATCCCTCCCTTTTATACCATCTATTATCAACAATCTAGTGTGCTACATGTTGACGGTGATTTTACTTGCAGAAAATAGGGTGAATAAATTCTTCACAGACAAGACCGCGAAGAGCCAATCCTTCTTGAAAGATATAGAACAAAGACAACCTAAAAGGGGATTCTACCTTAATAGGAAAATATTGGATTTAGTTCAATCCCAATTCTCTGATAACCAAGTCATGATTGCACTAGGGTCACTCTCACGTTTGATGTGATATTGTTGTTAATCTCAAAGGGACTACGATTGTTTATATTTTAGGCACTGAATTTTCATTTGGATCATAAAGACAAGTATCATAAAATCAAAAGATTTATAATAATATTCCATGAACATCACAAATTATTTTCTATCACTTAAGTAGATTTAGCATTAAGCATTCAACAATTTCATAGCCAACGAAATATTTTCAATAAAATTCCATCCATTCATTTTAATTTTGGAACATTTTCAAGAATTTAAACATCTACTCTAAAATAAAGCATAAAAATATAGAAAATTAAAATTTTCTCCCGGTTATTCTCCATGCATTCCCTAAAGAGTCAACTAAAACAAAGAAAATTGCTTTATACTTCACCAAATTGCTTCACAACTACATATAAAACAATTCGAGCTTTTAAAGAAAGGGTTTCATTTTTGGACACCAAGTAGGTTTTGTATGCACCCTTAAATGGCATAACATACAATCTTGTTCGGTTGAATAAAAAAAACCAGCTACAAAAGATTCATTAGATAGGTAGCTATCTAATTGGTTCTGATATTAATCAATGTCTATGTGCATACAAAGTTTTACGCTAGAATGATTTAGAAAATAGGAAAAAAGAAAAAAACTTGAAAAATTTTATGCTCCTCCAAAATCGGAAAATGCAAAACTTAAAATAAAAAAGAGAGATCCTCTAGCCTTTTATAGAACACAAGGCTCAGATAGGATAAGTCAAATACATGAGAGGAAATCCAAGGGACTAATCACTTTAAGGCATGTGGAATGCATTGACCAATAGGAGAATTGCAATCAAATTCAACGAAATTCAACTTCAATCACTCATCGAAGCTCTTCGAGTGTTAATCTTTAATTATCACTAGGATAATAACTTGAATCGAGATAGTGTGTAGGAACTTTCCATACATTCATAATGAACAAGTGGAATTTTTCCCCCCACACTTCGCTTGGCTCTGGATCTGCTACTCTCGAGAATGGATTCTCCTATAGATTATTTTTTTTTTCCACCATAGGTACAATACCGAGGTCTCCAGTATTCCGGTGGACTCAAAGTCGTCTACATTATAATCTCCCAAAATGAGCAAGCCAAGTTGAATGTAATTCTATTTGTGATTCAAATTTGTCTGGTCATCTATACCTGAACCTTGCACCGCAACTTGTATCTCCTGTAATCAAAAATTCTATACATTAAATCCCTTTTAAAAGAAATGAAACATTTATAAAATCTCATCTATATAAAAACATTATTCAAATATTAATACAAAAATATTGTAAATAACATGCTTTCTAGAATATTATAAATCCATATATGATTATTCCAGATCACCGAACTATCGGGATCATTAGATAACTTGAATTTTTTTAAAATTTCACTTCACATTGCAACCCACTACCTAGTACCTGGTATTCAACTTTACCCATGAAATTTCCTAAACTTCAGTTTCACTGGAATTCTATCTTACTAGACTCCAAATATCATACTGGATCCTTTCATTCAAACTTGCATTACCTTTTTCCTTTTCAAACATTTTTGGTTCCTGGTACCTGATACCCAAAACACTTACATTACGAAGTACTCTTTGACTAAAGATTTCTCTTTGCTTTCCACTTCCAATGATCTTTCAATTTTGTAGCTCTTGTCATAAGAGTTATTTTTCGCTTGGGTACCCATGTCTTTCATTCTTGGGGCATGTTGTGAGACCACACAATAACTTGCAACCAATAAAACCAAATTAAAACCAAATTTTTAATTAAATCACTAGTCATAAATTACAATTTATACATATTTTAAAACAATAACTTTTACCTTTACCTAGATTCTAACATAAAAAAAGTAAAACTCCACCAAAAACATCCATCTGTGCTTTGATTAATTCCAGTTTTTAACATTGAAAAGAATTAGTTCATTAACATTGAACTACATAATATAGTAATCCTCCAAATCCAACCTAGGATAGAGCCTTGTTTCCAATGAAGCGTCCATAGCCCTGACAAGGTTATCTCTGTAATTCCAACCAAACATAGTTCTACTACCATCTAGGTGTCTATAGCCTCTGTAGAGTTATTTGGATAGCCTAAAGAGTTGATTTTTTTTTTAGATATAACAATGATAACTCATTTTTCTCTTTTGATATTTCAATAATAGCTCTTTTATCAACTTGCAAGCAATGAGTCCCTACTATTAGGTTGGGAATTACAATGGTAGCAAAGGTTATTTTTTTATTTTTCATTCAATGCAAATCCCTTCATCAATTCACTACTTCCCAAAAAATCATTTAATAATTTCCTGTAAGTGTGTGTTTCCAACTAAATTTCACTACTTTATGCCAAATCCTAGCTAACCGCAACTTGCTATATGTTAGAAAATATGCATAAATTAAAATTTAGCAATAGACAATTTAATCACCAAATTAAAATCTAAATTTAGAAACATTAGTTACCACTCTTTCGATTAAATTTTATGGCAACTACTAAAAAATATTCTAGCAATTCTGATTTGATGGTACTATACTTCATTAATGGATCAAAAATATCATGATTACTTTGAAACACGATCACATTATTTTGCATTAAATTCACATGCCTTATTCCGCACATATTATTCTCTCAACTTACTCGGGTGATGAAGTGTACTACCCTGCCGACTTCATTTTCCTTTCTATTTTGCACACATAAGCACCTCCATAATGAATACGGCTCTAAAAAATGAAATGACCACCATTAACTTTGAAATCTTCAACTTGCTTGATTTGAAATCTTCGTACTGCTCAAATTTGAAGCAATTTATCACCAAATTTGTGCAAAGAATTAATTTGATTTAACCTTCTACTCTGAAGATAATTATCTAGCTGCCACCTTGCTTACGATTTCCAAGAATTCACTCGAGGCAACTATGTATTGCAACTTCCTCACGAATCTCTATAAATTATGTGTTTCTTCTTGAATTCTTCACACTTTTTCTTTCTAGATTTCTTGTCTTATTTCTATAATTTTTCTTTTTGCATTTGCATTTGCTTCTTGACCATGGATACTCTAGTTTTCTTAAGCTGCTCTTGCCACCAGAATGTTTTCTTAGGGAGCATCACACCCTAAAGGCTTGAATTTTTTTTCTTCATTAGGACTTCTAGTTTCACTATGCCAAATTTGTGCTTAGTCCTTGGGGAAAAGTATGTTGAATCCTTTCACTTCTATTCTGATGTGGCTTCTCATTTTGTAGCGTTGCTTCCGGATATTGGGCTACCTGTTGAAGATGTTCACTCGACTACCAATTTGATAGTGAGGCCTAAATATCTAGAGAATCTGGATATTATTTTATTTGTTGCACACCCACCCATTGGGATTCCCTCCATGGATGATATTCCTCTATTCCTGGAATGTAGGGAAGTGGTTCCACTCTAGCCTTTCCTTATTGATCTCCATATTCATGGCATTTAAGTTCACCGGGAACTCACCTATATAGGGTATTTAACTCTGATGGAAGAGGCATCCCATATCGACTAAATGACTACTACCATCTGCAACTTTGCTCACTCTTGTTCTTTGACTTTTTGATCTTTTGAAACAAGTATTTTTGATATCTCATGTATATACATGGTACACACACACACAAACACACACACACACACATATATAACTTTTAGTACATCTTAAAGTGTGTTTTATTGTGCATGGTTTTATCATTTTACATAATTTCACAATTCAATTTTACAAATGTTTGAATTAACTCTCATGTCTAAGATAGGCTTAAGAAGAATTTGCTAATGCAAAGGCCAGACAAAAGAAAAGAACAAAAAAATGAAGAAATAAAAATAAAGAAAAACAAAAACCCTACAAAAGGTAAACTAACCCTATCTACCCCAACTCTAGCATAACAAAAGATTAACCCTAATAAAGTAGCTTATTTCAATTTTTGTGACTATTTCATTTGCAATTTTGGTACGAATTATAGTAGGATTATTTTTAAATTCATTTAATAGAATTTCCAATGTTCTACTGTAATAATGATTTATCTTAAATTTTCTATGTTTAATAACCGTAAATTCAAAAGCATACATACCAATGACTTGGCTAATATGTATAAAAATAACCTCATTAAAGATCGATTGCACACATTTTGTCTGATGCGACCATACTCTACCTTCCTCCAACCCTGGTCCATTTCCATGAATGGATGTATCCATTTATTTGCTTCCTCCTCTTCTGAGAATCTTCATGTCTTCGGTCCTATCTTCACTTTGTATATTGTTAGACCAAGATATATCACTATTTATATTTTTATTAGAGAAAGAAAAAGTAAAAGTTTGATACTCTGTATCTTGTGTAAAATTAGGAAAATTTCTTTTTATAACTTGTGAATTTTCAACTTGGAGCAAAAAAAACACGTTTCTCGCCCGATTTTCTCACTCCTTGTTATCTGCATTTTCCACATATAAGGAGAATGACGATTCATCAATTTCGTTTCCTCTTTTTTGATGTAATGTCTCTGAATCTCGACATTCTCACCTATTTTCTTACAAAATGTTAGGACTTTCTTTATAATAGTTGCAGTTTTCTAACTATTTTGATGTATCAATTAGTTTTTTAATATTTCCAATTCCACTAGGGTTAAACGTTTTTCTCATTAACAATTCCTTTATTTTAGCAGTTAGAACTTATTTTGTTAATGAAATCATTTTACTTATGGCCAAACTTACCCTAGTTAAAAAAAATCACATTCAAGTTCACTGTGATTAGTTGTATGATGAATTCTAGAATCGATGACCCTACTAAAAGTGAATAAACTCAAAGGATGTAATTTTTGGTTAAAATTTTTCCAAAGTTTTCCAACTTCCATATTGAAAAGCCGGCTTGCACTCAATTTCATTTTACAAGCTTCTCACCAAACTCAGGACTAATAATTCAATGTATCACCCTCCAATTAAAAAAAAAAGGCCTAAAACATTCAAAGATGGCCCTCTTTCTAGTGCTAGTTCCTATTAACAACAATTTTACTCGCAACAAAGAAGGTGAATAAATTCTTCACAGACAAGAGCGCAAAGAGCCTATCCCTATTGAAAGATATGGAACACAGACAACCTAAAAGGGCAATCTGCTTTAATAGGAAAATATTGGCTTTAGTTCAATCCCATGTCATTGATAACCAGGTCATGATTGCACTAGGGTCGCTCTAAGGTTTGATGTGATATTGTTGTTAATCTCAAAGGGACTATGGTTGTTTATATTTTAGGCACTGAATTTTCAATTGGATTATAAAGACAAGTATAATGAAATCAAAAGATTTATAATAATATTCCATGAACATCACAAATTCTTTGCTATCACTTAAGTAGATCTAACATTAAGCATCCAACAATTTCATAGTAAACGAAAGATTTTCAAGAAAATTCCATCCATTCATTTTAATTTTGGAACATTTTCAAGAATTTAAACATCTACTCTAAAATAAAGCATAAAATACTAAAAATTAAAAGTTTCTCCTGATTATTCTCCATGCATGTCCCAAGAATTAACTTAAATAGAGAAAATTGCTTTATAATTCACCAAATTACTTCACAACTACATATAAAATGGTTTGAGCTTTTAAAGAAAGGGTTTCATTTATGTACACTGAGTAGGTTCTATATGCAACCTTAAATGGCACAACATACAGTATTGTTTGGCTAAACTAACAAAACCAGCTCCAAAAGATTCATGAGATAGGTAGCTATCTAATTGGCTCTCGTATTAATCAATGTCTACATGCATACAAAGTTTTATGCCAGAATGATTTAGGAAATAGGAGAAAAGAATAAAACTTGAGAAAGTTTATGCTCCTCCAACATCCACAAATTTTGAATTTAAAATAAAAAAGGGGGATTCTCTAGCCTTTATAGAACACAAGGCTTAGATAGGATAAGACAAATACATGAGAGGAAATCCAAGGGACCAATAACATCAAGGCACGTGGAATGCAGTGACCAATAAGAGAATTGAAATCAAAGTCAATGGAAGTCTACTTCAATCACTCGTCAAAGCTCTTTGGGTGTTAATCTTTAATTATTGCCAGGATAATAACTTGAATCGGGATAGCGTGTAGGAACTTTCCATACATTTAGAATGAACAAGTGGAATTTTCTCCCCCACACTTTACTTGGCTCTGGATCTGCTACTCTCATGAATGGATTCTCCAATATATTGACCTTTGTTTCCACCACAGGTACAATACTAGGGTCTCTAGTATTCTGGTGGACTCAAATCCATCTGCAATATAATCCCCTAGAATGAGCAAACCAAATTGAATGCAATTCTATCCATGATTCAAATTTTCCTAACTGTCCAAGCCTGAACCTTGCATCGCAACCTATATCTCCTATAATCACAAATTCCACACATTCAATCCCTTTTAAAAGAAAGAAAACATTTATAAAATCCCATATATATAAAACCATTATTCAAATATTAATACAAAAACCTCATAAATAACACCATTTCTAGCATATTATAAATCCATATATGATTATACCGGATCACCGAACTATCGGGATCGTTAGATAACTCCAAAAAATTTAAAATTTCACTTCACGTTGCAACCCGGTACCTGGTATTCAACTTTACCCATGAACTTTCCCAGACTTCAGTTTCACCGGACTTCTATCTTACCAGACTCCAAATGTCAAACTCCAAATATTGGACTGGAGCCTTTCATTCAAACTTGCACTACCTTTTTCCTTTTCAAACATTTCCAATTCTCGATACTTGGTACTCAAAACACTTACATTGTGAAGTACTCTTTGAATAAATATTTTTCTTTGCTTTCCACTTCTAATGATCTTTCAATTTGCTATCTCCTTTCATAAGAGTTATTTTTCACTTGGGTGGCCAAGTTTTTTAGTATTGGGGGATGTTGTGAGACCACACAACAATACAGTCTACCATTGAATTCTTGTATCATTCCATTCAACACAATCAAACATTATTCATTTAAGTTTGGTATAACCATTCATTTATTCATCATATGTAGTTACAATTCAACAATGTTTTATGTTTACAATTTGTTCCATTTGCAAAGAGATTTAATATGCTCAATGAGTAAAATAATAAGGATGAATTAGAAGGTATACCACATGTATGTGCACATGCATAAAGGGATATTTATGTATGTTCACATATATGCCTAGAAATGATTTTTAAAAAAATATTCCTATACATTCTAAATGAAACAAAGAAAAGAAGGGAGGGGGTAAACCCAAAATATATTGTTGGTCAAATGGGTTCACCTATCCTTTTTGACTAGTTCTTTCACTCATTTACATGAGAAAAAATGCATAAATAACAATCAGAAATTAAACCTAATTGTTATAACAACAATAAGGAAGGTTTTAAGATGTTGAAATGAGGTGTACCTTGCTAAAAAAGTGTTGTTTCAGGCCTCACTGAAGACTCATTTTCCCAGTTGTGAATGGGTCCCTGCTAGAGTTCTAGAAAAGTGGTTTCTAGGTTCTATTATGCAATTTCTACACTCCTAGATCCTAGGTTTTCAGCTCTCAAAAGTTAGAAATAAATTCTATAGAGCACTTTCCATAATCTTGCAATAAAGATGATAACTTTTGTAACTTTACAATCTTGACAAATTTTGCAACTTTTATTCTCCACTTGGTCTTCAATCTAAAACGTACAATCACAAATCAAGAGAGAAGAATTTTTTTGGTTTGTTAAGGGATAGGGTTTTGCCTTAGTCAAACCCCATTTTGGTAATTAAACCTTGTGATGAAACAATGAAATATGAACATGAATCATGAAACATGAAATAATGATACTTTGGATGAAGTCTTGGAATAAAAAAAAAAAATTTAGCATGGAGTGGCCATAAGGAATGTAGATCTTGATCTTGATTTTGGCTGTGAAACAATTCTTGACTTGGATCTTCAATGGTACATCAACACATTAGCCCAACAACATTCATGATTCACTATGCCTTTGACATGATGATATGTCTTTTGATTGCTAAATAAAACCTTGATAATCTTCCTTTGAATTCCTTTGAAAATTCTCTTGAATGCTATATAATTCTCTTGTGAATATTTCTTGATATCATGAAATTCTTCTAGGTGAAACTATGTGAAATTACCTTATATTTATACTTCATATTTTATCATGAAATTCAAATAACATAAGTCAACATCAGATCTAGAATTTGAAATCACTAAAATCCCTCCAAGAATAAGTTCAAAAAGGGGTGTCCTAAGTTAAGGAGGACCCATTGGCCATAGGGCAAATGGGTCCTAGCACACTCAACTAGGAAATGTTTCGAGGATATAAAATACCATGTAAAAAGGGGGTCCTAGGACCTAGGAAGGACCCATTTTCCAGGTGGCGAATGGGTCCCAAGTCAATAGCCTAGGACTCAAACCTTTCCATATTAAGTGTTGTGAAACATTATTAATGAGTGTTGGGATTTATCCCTCATAAAATGCAATAAATTAGTATTGGATTTGAATTTATGGGGCCAATTAAGCTCTAATTAACCTTAATTAATTAATAAAGCTCTAGATTAGTGTGAAAGTGTAAAGATACACTTTATAATACCCTAAATAAGGCATCATTAAGTCCATTTTATTAAAAATGGTCCTATACTTAATGTGAATGTGTAAAAAATATTACAACACTAAATTAGGACAACATTAGGCTCATTTATTACCAATCGTTTTGAATTAAGGAAAAGGGATACATTTTTCGTTACTACATTTTTCTCCTACTTTAGCGGGAGTTTTCCCCTATGAAAAATTCACACTAAATTATACATTCAAGAAACTTATGTATGCAATAATGACAAAGATACACAATCACACCCTATCAAAGACCAAGAAAATAAAGGAAAATAAAGGATCAAGATTCGGCTATTCCAACACGATGTGAAACACGGTTGTTTGTTCAAGAAAAAGGACCAAGCTTTGATAGTCTATCCAACAACATGTAGACCAAGTCTAGGTTGTTTGTCCAAAAAAAATGTTTACAAGAAAAACTCTATGTCCACTATGCAAACAACACACACGCTCACTCTGGGGTAGCGAAAACAAAGAAAAATGCTTTCAATTCAACATTGAAGAGACCTAAATGTCTTGACGCCTTGCATCATCCCTAAAAGGAAAACACGAGGAAAATAAAATATAAAGGAGAAATTTTTGGCTCAACATGGAAGAAACCAAAATGTCTCAATGCCTTGCATCATCCCCAATAGGAAAATACAAGACAAATGAAAAGATAAAATGTTTATGACATAGAGAAGAATGTAGATACATATAGAGGAATGCACAAAAAGAGAGAGATACATCAAATGAAACATCATGGGGGATCAAATTACACACATGAAATAACATAAAGAAAAATTAAAAGCAAATAAAAAGACTAGTAAGGCACATGCAAGTCAACGTATAGCAGGTCATATGCATCCCAATCTTGGTCGGTATAAATGAAATGCATACAACTAGCCAAAGGGACAACAACGAGTGTTAAACTAAGGGAAGCACCAATTTCAACACTCTTCTTAGGATATTTTTCATTCAAGCTCATAGAAGAAGAAAACAATGTATTCAACTCATTATGCACTTGTTCATCAATCTTTGCAATAACAATTCCATCATCTAGAATAATCACAATAGGAGATCAAATGATAATGTCCATGGAGGGTTCTTGTTTATGTTGTGATGAGGGTATGGAGGACTTCATCATGCATTGCTTCAAGTAACTTCAAATTTTTATTTTGTATGTTGCTCTTTTCTTCTTGATTTTGTAACATATGAGCAATATAACAATGTCTATGCTTACACTCTCTAGCATTTTAGTTTTGTTTCAATATATTATGACTTTATTTTTGTGTAGGAGTGGGTTTTTCAATCATAGGTTTCTTCTCTTCCTTTAGGGGAGGAATGGAAAAAACCATAGGAGGTTGTTCAATCACTCTCTCTTTAGATTTGTAAACTTATTTAACTTTAGGAGGCACAATGGGATTTCTTTGGTTATCTTTTCTAGTCTCTTATAGGAAATCATAGGAGGTTTTTCAGTAGGCTTCTCTTGGATAGTTTGAAGCAATTTTGGTTCAATAATTGTTTCTTCAAGGATAGGTGGCTCAATGGAGGGTTGAGGCATGTTTCTAAGAGATAATGGAAGATACCTAAATGTCTCAACACTCTGCATCATCCCCAAAAGGAAAATACAAGAGAAATGAAAAGATAAAATTTTTATGGCATAGAGAAGAATGTAGATACATATAGAGGAATGCACAAAAAGAGAGAGATACATCAAATGAAACATCCTAGGGTATCAAATTACACACATGTAATCACATAAAGAAACATTAAAAACAAATAAAAAGACTAGTAAGGCACATGCGGGTCAACCTATAGCAAGTCATATGCATCCCAATCTTGGTCGGTATAAATGAAATGCAGACAACTAGCCAAAGGGACAAAAAAAAGTGTTAAACTAAGGGAAGTACCAAGTTCAACACTCTTCTTAGGATATTTTTCATTCAAGCTCATAGAAGAATAAAACAATGTATTCAACTCATTATGCACTTGTTCATCAATATTTGCAATATCAATGCCATCATCTAGATTAATCACAATAGGAGATCAAATGATAATGTACATGGAGGGTTCTTGTTTATGTTGTGATGAGGGTATGGAGGACTTCATCATACATTGCTTCAAGTAAGTTTGGATTTTTAGTTTGTATGTTTCTATTTTCTTCTTGATTTTGTAACATACAAGCAATAAAACGATGGTTATGCATGCACTCTCTAGCATTCCGGTTTCATTTCAATATATTATCAATTTGTTTTTGTGTAGAAGTGGGTTTTTCATTCATAGGTGTCTTCTCTTCCTTTAGGGGAGAAATGGAGGAAACCATAGGAGGATGTTCAATCACTCTCTCTTTAGATTTTTTAACTTTTTTAACTTTAGGAGGCACAACGGGATTGCTTTGGTTATCTTTTGGTATCTTATAGGAAATTGTAGGAGGTTTTTTCATAGGCTTCTCTTGGATGGTTTGAAGGACTTTCGGTTCAATCATTGTTTTTTCAAGGATATGTGGCTCATTTAAGGGTTGAGGCATGTTTCTAAGAGATAATGGAAGAGACCTAAATGTCTCAATGCCTTGCATCATCCCCAAAAGGAAAATACAAGACAAATGAAAAGATAAAATGTTTATGACATAGAGAAGAATGTAGATACATATAGAGGAATGCACAAAAAGAGAGATACATCAAATGAAACATCATGGGGGATCACATTACACACATTCAATCACATAAAGAAACATTAAAAACAAAGAAAAAGACTAGTAGGGCACATGCGATTCAACCTACAGCAAGTCATTGCATCCCAATCTTGGTCGGTATAAATGAAATGTGGAAAACTAGCCAAAGGGACAAAAACAAGTGTTAAACTAAGGGAAGCACCAAGTTCAACACCCTTTGTAGGAGATTTTTCATTCAAGCTCATAGAAGAACAAAACAATGTATTCAACTCATTATGCACTTGTTCATTGATTTGTGCAATATCAATGCCATCATCTAGATTAATCACAATAGGATATCAGATGATAATGTGCATGGAGGGTTCTTGTTTATGTTGTGATGAGGGTATGGAGGACTTCATCATGCATTGATTCAAGTAAGTTTTGGATTTTAATTTTGTATGTTTCTCTTTTCTTCTTGATTTTGTTAAATATGAGCAATAGAATGATGTCAACACCTACACTCTCTAGCATTTTAGTTTCATTTCAATATATTATCAATTTGTTTTTGTGTAGGAGTGGGTTTTTCATGCATAGGTGTCTTCTATTCATTTAGGTGGGGAATGGAAGAAACCATAGGAGGTTGTTCAATCACTCTCTCTTTAGCTTTGTAAGATTCTTTAACTTTAGGAGTCACAACGAGATTGCTTTGGTTATCTTTTGGTCTCTTATAGGAAATCGTAGGAGGTTTTTTCATAGGCTTCTCTTGGATGGTTTGAAGGAATTTCAGTTCAATCATTGTTTCTTCAAGGATAGGTTTCTCAATGGAGGGATGAAGCATGTTTGAACTAAGAGATAATGGAAGAGACCTAAATGTCTCAACGCCTTCCATCATCCCCAAAAGGAAAATGCAAGACAAATGAAAAGATAAAATCTTTATGTCATAGAGAAGAATGTAGATACATATAGAGGAATGTACAAAAAGAGAGAGATACATCAAATGAAACATCATGGGGAATCACATTACACACATGAAATCACATAAAGAAACATTAAAAACAAAGAAAAAGACTAGTAAGGCACATTCGATTCAACCTATAGCAAGTCATATGCATCCCAATCTTGGTCGGTATAAATGAAATTTGGACAACTAGCCAAAGGGACAAAAAAAAGTGTTAAACTAAGGGAAGAACCAAGTTCAACACTCTTCTTAGGATATTTGTCATTCAAGCTCATAGAATAATAAAACAATGTATTCAACTCATTATGCACTTGTTCATCAATCTTTGCAATATCAATGCCATCATCTAGATTAATCACAATAGGAGATCAGATGATAATGTCCATGGAGGGTTATTGTTTATGTTGTGACGAGGGTATGGAGGAATTCATCATGCATTGCTTCAATTAAGTTCAGATTTTTATTTTGTATGTTTCTCTTTTCTTCTTGATTTTGTAACATACGAGCAATAAAACGATGGCTATGCCTGCACTCTTTAGCATTTCAGTTTCATTTCAATATATTATCAATTTGTTTTTGTGTAGGAGTGGGTTTGTCATGCATAGGTGTCTTCTCTTCCTTTAGGGGAGAAATGGAGGAAACCATAGGAGGTTGTTCAATCACTCTCTCTCTATATTTTTAAACTTCTTTAACTTTAGGAGGCACAACGGGATTGATTTGGTTATCTTTTGGTCTCTTCTAGGAAATTGGAGGAGGTTTTTTCATAGGCTTCTCTTGGATGGTTTGAAGGACTTTCGGTTCAATCATTGTTTTTTCAAGGATATGTGGCTCAATGCAGGGTTGAGGAATGTTTCTAAGAGATAATGGAAGAGACCTAAATGTCTCAATTCCTTGCATCATTTTCAAAAGGAAAATACAAGACAAATGAAAAGATAAAAATTTTATGACATAGAGAAGAGTGTATATACATATAGAGGAATGCACAAAAAGAGACAGATACATCAAATGAAACATCATGGGGGATCAAATTACACACATGCAATAACATAAAGAAACATTAAAAGCAAATAAAAAGACTAGTAAGGCACATGCAAGTCAACGTATAGTAGGTCATATGCATCCCAATCTTGGTCAGTATAAATGAAATGCATACAACTAGCCAAAGGGACAACAACGAGTGTTAAACTAAGGGAAGCACCAATTTCAACACTCTTCTTAAGATATTTGTCATTCAAGCTCATAGAAGAAGAAAACAATGTATTCAACTCATTATGCACTTGTTCATCAATCTTTGCAATATCAATGCCATCATCTAGATTAATCACAATAGGAGATAAAATGATAATGTTCATGGAGGGTTCTTGTTTATGTTACGACGAGGGTATGGAGGATTTCATCATGCATTGCTTTAATTAAGTTCATATTTATATTTTGTATGTTTCTCTTTTCTTCTTGATTTTGTAACATATGAGCAATAGAATGATGTCTACACCTACACTCTCTATAATTTCAGTTTCTTTTCAATATATTATGGATTTGTTTTTGTGTAGGAGAGGGTTTTTCATGCATAGGTGTCTTCTCTTCCTTTAGGGGAGGAATGGAAGAAACCATAGGAGGTTTTTCAGTCACTCTCTCTTTAGCTTTGTAAACTTATTTAACTTTAGGAGGCATAATGGGATTGCTTTGGTTATGTTTTGGTCTCTTATAGGAAATCGTAGGAGATTTTTTCATAGGCTTCTCTTGGATGCTTTGAAGGAACTTTGGTTCAATAATTGTTTCATCAAGGATAGGTGGCTCAATGGAGGTTTGAGGCATGTTTCTAAGAGATAGTTCTGCTATGTGTTTTACCTTGAACTTTTGATATGATTTCTAAAAAGAAGTCCTCATGAGGTCTTATAGATTCAATAGGCTTAGGCCAAAAATAATCTAATGATAAGTTCCATCAGGAAAAAAAATGATTAAACCCACTATGATGCACAATAAAGATATCATTGGCAAAGGGAAACTTTAAAAATTTATGCACAACCGACGGGATGACATTCATGGAGCAAAGCCATGGGTAGCCTAACTACACATGAAATTGGTCCGATTGTGGGATGATGGTGATTGGAGATGCCCACAAAAAGGATATAAAAGTCATAGCAAAACTAAACCTGGGAATTAGACATTCCAATAGGTGACTAACATCTTCTCATGGTCGTTCATTTGCTTTATCAAACCAGGGAACGTATACTTGAAATGGAGCAGCACGATATGTGCACTAAGAACTAGTTTCTAGTCATCATCTATAGAAAAAAAATACTTAAAAGTAGCGCAACGTAAAGCTTCTTAACTCAAACACAACTCGGCTAAAATAGAAATCATAACAGCTATTATTAATGGACAAACTGTGAACTGGCTTTATGCTGCAGGAACAGACATAGGGATGGATTCCCAATGCTGCAAGAGCAATACAAAGCTAAGTTTGCATTGAAATCTACAGAAATAGACTCTAACTAGTAATCAACATGAAATGAACAGTTAACTACAACAACTTGCTATAGAATACTTACTAAGTGGGCCCCCTTAGCAAGCATCAACTAGATTACACAAGAAGTTGACTCAAAGCTTCATTGAATTTTATTCATACTCAGAACCAGGATACATCAATTACTCTGTTTTGAAAATAAAACTTAACACAGAACTCTATTACTTATTCAACTTAATTTTAACACATACTATCTCATCCTTGTTCACTCACGCAGGAGGAACGGTTATTTAAATGAAAGAGACAACTAACTAACTAACAAAGGAAGTCATGATCATAAATACATTCTAAATCCATGGAACAGATATTCATAAATGAAAGTCTATCTGCTCGACATGACCTAGAGAAAATATAGCATTACACACTCCCTAGATCAAAGGATCGTTAAAGCTTCTTCCCAAAGATTCGGTCAAAGAGTTATTACTGGAACGACTTCTTCAACAGAGTCAAGATTCTTGCGCTTGATTAGTTTCTGCTCCCTCCAACAATCCTGCAATAAATGACAGAGATGAAGGAAAACATACACACAAGTAACATGACATCTATTCATTAATCACATGTTAATCCTATTCCATTATCCAAAATCATAAGCATACATCAGCTATGCAGGTGGTCAAAAAGGTAATTAATGAAGTTGTCAAGCTGCAGGAATATGGAATTCATTGCTACAAGATATTACCCAAAAAGTCTTTAATCAACAAGTTTAAACAACTATTAATAATAAAAGTAAGAGTATCAAAAGTTTCAAACTATGAGCATATTTAAGGCTCATCATTCTGCCCCCTACTTATGATAATGTTGGTCTCCAGCATTGACTTTTCTTGTTATTTCTCTAAAATTTGTTGGAGAAGCATGACCCTGCAGCGAAGTTCCAAACTTGTAGTAAAAACCTCTGGTAAACTCCCATCTTTCATATCTACGGCTTCTCTATTTCTTCATTGATTTCCTTGGCTTGATAGGGATAGAGTGGCCATATTAAAACTGGAGGTTGGAAGGTCAGTGGCATCCATAATTCAAATCTGCTTTGCAAACCCAGTTGTATGTACCTTTCTGATCTCCTGAGTGCTGCTGTGAAGTTTAATGGGCTGTGAGGCTCTGTCCTTCTTAGACCAACTGTCAATTTCTCCCACCTTGTCTCAATTCTGGAAGAGGCAAGTTTCCAAAATGTATATTTCTGTTCTTTGAACTCATTGTATACCTATTTTCTAATATCAAAAATTTTGCTCTTTCCTGAGGGTAATTTGATCCATAAGTAACTTTAAGCCAGGTTCTAAAAACTGTGCATGGATCTGAACTCTCAACTCTTAGAAGAACAGGTTCATCTCTTTCTGCTTCTTCATATGTTTCCAATTGTCTCCCATAATTGATCTCATTTGCAGCCCAAGACATAAGTGCTCTTAGATGAATATCACCAATATAAAGAAGGGGGTTCCATTCAGTTTCTGTAGGAATTAAATAACCATGTAAATAAAGTTCACACATGGAGTTTTTCAACCAATTAGGGGCCACTTCATAAGCATCATAAAATTCTTTGGCTGTTTCAATTTTAGGATCCAAATTTCTGGAGATCCTCATTAATTTGAACCAAAGAAATTGTTCCTTTAGGCACATTGCATATACTTTGGGTGGCGGCCTACACTCCATTATTTGTCAAGTTATTTTCATCATTTTATCCATTTTCTTCTGCATATCTTGAATTTATTGCTTTTTCCTTTCAATTTCTCTTTGCAACTTTTTCTTTTCCTCATCCCATAAACTTTGCTGGACTTATTTTTGGCAAGATGGAAAAAATATAAAGTGTGGAATGACACATGCGTCCTCTTAATTCTTAGAAATTCCAAGTATGCAATCAGTAGAGTCATTTTATACACAACTAAATCTATGCAAACTTGAGTGGGCAATGGATTATCACAAAGTATTTTAGGCAGTTCAAGCACACCTTCTTGCTGTAGGACAAAATCTTCTTGCTGCAGGATGAAACCCTATTGCCATACAGGAGAAGATTGTTCTTCCTCATAAATTTTCTCAGCTGCACAAGCCAAGTTGTCCAAACTCGACATTTTCCCTTTATCAACATTATTGGGTTGTGCTACCTCAGGAATAGCATAGGAGCTTTGTGGAACATTTGTGGACATATCCAGGGAGTTATCATGACCTAACTCAGTAGATTCCTCTGATATTATGATAGTTTTTGTTCGAACAGAGGTTGTAGCAGACTTAGACTGTTTTCTTAATGAACTTCTTCTTGGTAGTTTTGCAGAAGGAGCACCAACAAAGGACGCTTCCTTAGAAGTCCTCTTCCTAGCTAGTCTTGAAGATCCAGACTCGGCAGGGGAAGAAGAAATTGAAATTGGAGTATTAACAAGTGTTGCTGTAGGAGAGACAGAAACAGGGGAAGACTTTGCAGGAGAGGATGAGGAAATTTTTTTTTGTCTTGGAGTATGTGGGTCCAAATCAGGAGTCTACCCTACCCCAGATGACTCACCTATAATTGTCTTTCCTTTTTCTCTTCTAGTAACAGACCTTGTTTGCACATCGGTAGAGGATGTCGGTATGGAAGCTGCAGGACTAGGCGCTGCAGGAGCAGTGGATTCTTGCTCTGTTTCAGTACTTGTGGACTCAATTCTTATTTTCTTTCTTCTAGGTTGTGTGGATAGTACCCTAGGGGTTCAGGCAGTTGAAGACTTTTTCGGGCAACAAACTCATTCCAGGAAAGAGGTGAAACATCTCTTAAAGATCGCTCAGCCAAAATTTTTATTAGGGCATGATGTGTGATAGAGTTTTATTTACCCATTTGGGTTTCATGTGCACTATTTTGCAAAAGGTTCAACAAGAAATTCAGAACATTCACTACTAGTCCATGTCTCATATGACTTAACAATTTGAAATGATATGAATGTAGGTAAGAGAAGCGCCCTTCACAAGTTGAATACCTGATAACAAAGATGGCGTATTCAGAGTATGGATAAGGCAGGGACATTTTTTTGCATCCTTGCTTTGAAATTTCCAAAGGCCCATCAGCTGGTAGGGTAAACTATGCCCTAGCAGAGACAACATCCCTTCCAATAGGAAAATTTTCACCCACTGTCGATAATCCAGTAACTTCTTAAATTCTTTCCTCTGTCACAGCCACTATCAAGCCCCAAACCATAGCCTCATTTTCTGAAAATGTTCTTAAGAATTCCCCTACAACCTCTTCATTAAAAGAATCAATTCTCAAGAAATAATTTAACCATCCAAAATTAGCAAATGCTTGTATTAACTGAGGATCCTGTATCAACGCATCATGAGCTGCAGGCTCGTGCCTTACCAGTTGGCCACCCATAATCAAAAATATTTAAAAAAAAAACTCAGACTGATGCTGAAAGCTTGAAAAAGACTCTTCTTCGTTACTGCACTTTCCTTTTCCTTACCAAGAATAACAACTAGAGTTTTGCATAAAATAGTTTTAATAACTACTTAAACTAAGTAGTTAACTTGTTCTCAGGATATTGCTTTTCAATCGTACTTTTAGAAAGTACAAGATCATAACTATTTTGAGCAAATGTAAATTTGGCACATGAAAATTTGAAATTAGAATACCCCTGGCCCCTACTTAGCATTCGACATGTGTCCTCACATGTGCAAGTTGATAGGATTAAAGCATGCAATTACGACTGATGTATACATTACAATTAATGAATAGACAGAAAGAATAAATTATGCGATAATGAAAAAATTTCATGTACCTTGAATTCAGTTCTTGGGAATGTCGTAAAGAGCAACAACGTATCATGTAATGATAGCTAGAAGATTGAATGCATGAATGAGGCGGAGTGCCGATATCGATGACATGGTAGATAAAGAAATGAATGATGTGATAGATGAAAAGAAATGGAGAAAAGTGGTTTTCTTTAAAAAGAAAACTTTATTATGGGCGGTCAACACAATACTTAAAGAGAAGCTGTAGGAAAAAGGCCTAAGCATTTTGTTGCAGGAAGACTAGTCGAAACAAACTTCTTCAAAAACTCTTCCTTTGATGTCGGCTTATGATATAACCGCAGTTGGTGGCCATTAACTAGCAATTTGAAATGGACTGGATCAATTGTGACTAGCTATACTGATCTGTTATCAAACACATTCTCAACTTCATAAGGACCGAGCCAGCGTGTTGTCAACTAACCTTAATTTTCTTAATACTTGGAATCATATAGCAGAGCCCAATCACCAGCAGAGAATTGTTTGGTTTTGATGTGTTGATCGTGTCATTTCTTCCTTTGCCATTGGACTGCTTCTGTATGCTGTAGGGCAGCTTTTCTCATTTTTTCCAAAGCATTTAGTTGCAGGAGACGTTCCTTCTGTGCTTCAGATATTTCCATATTGAGTTCAAGAGCTGTCTTCAAAGTTTTATGCTCAAATTCGATGGGAAACATGGTTGTTTCCCCATAAAGCAGTTCAAAAGGTGTAAACCCAGTTGTTGTCTTCCATGCAGTTCTGTAGGCCCAGACTGCTTCAGGAAGTGTACTGCTCAAATCTTTCCTATGAAGCTGGACTGTCTTTGTTAGTATCACCTCAATTTTCTTGTTTGTAACCTCCGCCTGACTATTGGCTTGAGGGTGATAGGGGTTGGACTTCCTATGTTTGATTTTATAGTCATTCATTAGTGCAGTGATCAAATTGGATGTGAACTGAGCTCCCTGATCAGTTACCAGCTCTCTAGGAACTCCAAATCTAGTAAAAATTTTCTCATATAAAAATTCAACAACCTTATTATCATGAGCATGAGTCATTGCCTTTACTTCAACCCACTTTGTTACATAATCCATGCAAACCAGAATGTATGACTTACCATTTGATGGTGGATCAATTTGTCCAAGAAAATCCATTCCCCATTTATCAAAGGGGGTGACAATTACCTATGGATATAGTGGCATTTCATCTGACCTGGTTGGTCTTCCCATACGTTGGCATCTGTCACATTTTATTGTATAAGCTACAACATCCTTGTGTAATATTAGCCAATAGTATCCTGTTGTAAGAACCTTCATTGATGTTCTCTTTGATGCAAAATGTCCCCCGCATGGTTCATCATGGCAAGCATGCAAGATATCATAAGTCTCATCTTCTCTTACACATCTTCGCATAACTTGATCAGGTCCAGTGTAAAACAGATAATTTGCAATCTATGAAAAGTTAAAACTTTTCTCAATTAACAGTTTCTTTTCTTTTGGGGAAAAGTGAGCTGGTATTCTGCTTGCTGCTAGATAATTAGCAATGTCTACATACCATGGAGTATGTGCAGCAATGGAAAATAGGTGTTCATTAGGGAACCTATCATCAATGACTTCGTGTTTAGCAGGTGCAGTTATTTGAAGCATCAATAAAAAATCAGCTACAACATTAGCTCTTCTTGGTTTATCAATGATTGTAATGTCAAATTCTTGTAACAACAGAAGCCATCTTGCCAACCTACTAGAAATGGTAGGCTTGTTCATCAGATATCTGATTGCTGCATGGTCAGTGTGGACAAATATCTGATAACCTGTAACATAATTCCTAAATTTATTCAAAGCATACACTACTGCTAACAACTCCTTTTCTGTAATAGTGTAGTTTAGCTCAGGACCTTGAAGGTTTTTGCTGATAAAATAGACAGCATGCTCAATTGAATTTTCTTTTTGGCTTAAAACTGCCCCTATACCAAAATCAGAAGCATCAGCATGTATGTGAAAAGGCAAAGTCCATTTTGGACCTTGAAGAATAGGGGCTTTAGTAAGCAAGTCCTTTAGTTGCACGAAATATTTTTCACAGGCCTCCGTTCAATCAAATTGAGACTCCTTATTTAATAAGACATATAGTGGACTGGCAATTTTGCTAAAATATTTTATAAACCTTCTATAATACCCTGCATGGCCAAGGAAGCTTCTAACATCCTTTTGTTTTATAGGAGTTTGTAAATTCAGAATAACTTCAATTTTAGCAAGCTCAACCTGAATTCCATTCTTGGAAATATGATGGCCAAGAACAATACCTTCTTCCATCATTATAAAGAACTTTTCACTATTCAGAGACAAATTTTTCTCTCTGCATCTTTTCAATACTTTTTCTAAATTCACCAGTGCTTCTTCAAATGTAACTCCATAGGTAGTGAAGCCATCCATGTAAATCTCCATATAGTCGTGGGATATATCAGCAAAAATACTAATTACTACTCTCTAAAATGTTGCTGGCGCATTGCATAGACCAAAAGGCAAGACTGAGTAAGAAAATTTCCCCCATGGATAGGTAAAAGTGGTCTTATCTTGATCTTCAGGGAAAATTTTTATCTAATTGTACCCACTGTAGCCATCCAAGAAGGAAAAATATCTTTTACTAGACAATGAGTCTAGCACTTGGTCTACAAAGGGAAGTGGAAAGTGATCTTTTTTAGTGGTAGTGTTCAACTCTCTGTAATCTACACACACTCTCCATTTTCTTCCTTTTTTAGGGACAATAACTAATGGAGAGACCCACTGACTGTCAGAAATTGGATAAATAAAACCAGCATCAAGCAACTTTTGAAGCTCATTCTTAACTATTTCTCTAAGTGCTGGATTTATTCTTATTTGAGGCTACCTAATTGGTAAACAGTCTTCTTTGATATAGATCCTATGAGTAAAAATTCAAGAATCTATTCCTTGCATGTCCCCATATTCCCATGCAAATTTTTTTTGCTGATCTTGTAGCATTTTGAATAGGACAGCCCATTAAGATTGTGATAGTTTGCTATTGATATTCAAATAGTGACCTGTAGACAATTCTATCTGCTTAGTGAGATCACTCATAGAATCTACATGTGATGTTTGTACCTCTTGTGGAAGCAAGTTATGAAAAATTACAAGAAATTTAGGCAGCAAACTCTCAGAATTTAGTTGCTGCAGGAAACATTGTAGATGACTACTATTTGGATCAGATGAACTACCCGTATCAGAGTTAGATTGCAAAATTTGAAAAAACAAGGCATCCTCATTCTGAAGTTGTGAGGATGGATCATTTTGAAGCATCATTAATTGAACCATCGAATTGGCTTCTTTAGTTTCTTCCACCACATCTAGCCAAATAGGTTGGGACAAATATGGTTGAGGTCTAGCAAGCAGATACAAGGCCAATTTTTTTGTGGGCTGTCCATCAGAAATAGTCATATCTCCAAAATGACATCCTATAAAAGCATCAACAGTTGCTAACCATGGTCTACCTAGGATAACTGGGTATCCTCCTAAAGTTGCCTTAATAGATAATATTGTAAAATCAGCTGGATACTCCCAAGATTCAAGAGTAACAATTACATCTTCCACCATTCCATTAGGTTTGACTATGAAGCTATCTACAAGCTGGAGGACTGTAGGTGTAGACCTAATGTTTAGAATGTTTAAGTAGTCCATAGTATGCTTGGTCATGACATTGATGGCAGCACCAAGGTCAATCAAAACATTTTTTACAATTTGGCCATTTATATGTATTTGCACTACAGGACTTCCAAGGTCAATGTACTTTGGAATGACTACATTTTTCAACATTATATCAGCCAATTTCCTTAAGACATGAATTTTTTGGGGATCCTTTTTCTTCCATCCAGGCTTCTTCAAATAGGCCTCTTTAATGGCTTTTCCAAAAATAGGAACATCTTTAATGGCCTGAAATAAAGGGATTTTAATTTGTACATTTTTTAGCTGATCCAGAATATCAAAAGTGGGTTCTTCCATGGTTTTAGGTGCGGTACTTTGTAACCTTTGAGGAAAAGGTGGTTTGTCTTGACTTTGCAAAATAGGATCCTTAGAAACCATATCAGTTATAGGCATTTGCTCAGTAGGAACAATAGGTATAATAGGTTCTTCAGGGGGAGAATCTGGCATCTCAGTAATTAAAGGCGGTTGTGGAGGAGGAAGAATAGTTCCAGACCTCAAATGGATATCATGAAGGTTTAAAGCATAAGCTTGATATTGGATGGCTTTAGCAAAATACGTGGGCTGCTGTGGCTGCTACTGTTGCTTATTATTGGGATTCGGCAATGGCTGAGAAGGCATAGGCGTTTGTTTTAGAGGGCCAGTATTTGTGGCAGTTGTTGCAGGAGGTGGCATGAGGGCCTGAGGTTGTGGCTGTGGAAGCTGCAGGAACCCAGGGGACTGGTTCTACCATTACTGAGGACCTCTCCATTGAGGACTCTGCTGCCAATTACCTTGGGGTGGGGTCCATTGTCCTTGTGGCTGCTGCCAACCTCCTTAAGGAGATTGCCATTGAGGGGATTGATAATTAGGCCAATTTGGTTGAGATGCATTCCAAGGTGGTGGTGGTCCATATGAGGGTTGCCATTGGTTATTATAGCTAGAATAAAGATTACCAAAAGTCAAAGGGTCTTGAGGCATACCTTGTCTTTGAGCCCATGGTCTCCTTTGTGCAACGTAGAACACTTGATCATCATCACCGTCTACTAGCTTAAAGTCAGTAGGTAATTGCTTAGCTTCTAGATTAGCCACCATCTTGCATCTGCAATCTTGTTTCTTCTGCCTACAATGTGGACAGAACTCATACAAGATTGCTTCAGGTGCCTCATGTTTCTTCTGAGCTTGAATAGTGTCCAGTTGTGTAGCCATATTGTTAATGATATCCTGCTTAAAATCAGACAGCAAATTTGTTATCTCCATCTGGGAGACTCCACCAAAAGAAGACTTGCCCACTGTAGCTTGATGACCTTGACTTTTCTTCACATTTGATCGAGAGTAATTAAGACATATTTTCTTAATGTCATCCCAAGGCAGTTGAGTTATATCACCTCCTCCCATCAGGTCCAGGGCATCTATACAGGCATCATTGATTCCCCTTAGAAAAAGTAGTTTCTGAGAGTCTTTGTTGAGAGTATGGTTTGAATTCCTTTTCAGAAGAAAAAAAAGAATCTAGAGATATAATCCTCCAAACTTTCATCCTCCTTCTACTGAATTCTGAGTATATCATCACCTTTACTAGCACTCTTACAATATTCCTTATATTTTGCAAGGAATTTTGTTTGCATGGCTGGCCAACTATCAACAACACCCCTTCCCAAACTCATGAACCATTTGAGAGCTCCCTCCTTCAAGGTGGAAGGAAACAACTTCAATTTGTGAGCATCTGAAGTATAGTCATAACTACGACAGAGGATATCAAACTCAAACAGGAAAGTTTTTGGGTCCTCTGTAACTAGGCTATAGAACTTGAAAAGTAATGAAGAAGGAATATTCTTGAGGTTATTAGTTTCTTGCTAAGGAACAATGGGAAACTCAAAAGCAGGAGGTGGATTAGGTGGGTTATTTTCCATATTTGCGTGCTGGAATATCAGAGCAAATGGATTTTCCTTGGGTTCTTTGTCAACTGGGTTAAATGGTAATTCAACAAACAGGTTTTTAGGGAGGAACCTTCCCAGTGTGTCTCTTCTTCTTCTATTCATGCAATAGAATAAATGGTATTTGAAAAGAATTTGAAAATACTTAAGCAACTGACTAAACTACTGCTAACAATGACTATAGCAGGTTCTTAGATTGACACCATCCCTGGCAACGACACCAAAAATGGTCACTCCCACAAAAAGGATATAAAAGTCACAGCATAACTAAACCTGGGAATTCGACATTCCAACAGGCGACTAACATCTTCTCATGGTCATTCATTTACTTTATCAAACCAAGGAACGTATACTTGAAATGGAGCAGCACGAGATGTGCACTAAGAACTAGTTTCTAGTCACCATCTATAGAAAAAAAATACTTAAAAGTAATGCAACGTAAAGCTTCTTAACTCAAACACAACTCGGCTAAAACATAAATCATAACAACTATTATTAATGGACAAATTATGAACTGGCTTTATGCTATAGGAATAGACACAGGGATGGATTCCCAATGCTGTAGGAGCAATACAAAGCTAAGTTTGCGTTGAAATCTATAGAAATAGACTCTAACTGGTAATCAACATGAAATGAATAGTTAACTACAACAACTTGCTATAGAATACTTACTAAGTGGGGCCCCTTAGCAAGCAGCAACTAGATTACACAAGAAGTTGACTCAAAGTTTCATTGAATTTTATTCATACTCAGAACCAGGATACATCGATTACTCTATTTTGAAAATAAAACTTAACACAAAACTCTATTACTTATTCAACTTAATTTTAACACATACTATCTCATCCTTGTTCACTCGCACAGGAGGAATGGTTATTTAAATGAAAGAGACAACTAACTAACTAACAGAGGAAGTCGTGATCATAAATACATTCTAAATCCGCGGAACAGATATTCATAAATGAAAGTCTACCTGCTCAACGTGACCCAGAGAAAATATAGTATTACACACTCCCTAGATCAAAGGATCGTTAAAGCTTCTTCCCAAAGATTCGGTCAAAGAGTTATTACTGGAATGACTTCTTCAACAAAATCAAGATTCTTGCGCTTGATCAGTTTCTACTCCCTCCAACAATCCTGCAATAAATGACAGAGGCGAAGGAAAACATACACACAAGTAACACGACATCTATTCATTAATCACATGTTAATCCTATTCCATTATCCAAAATCATAAGCATACATCAGCTATGCGGGCAGTCAAAAAGGTAATTAATGAAGTTGTCAAGCTGCAAGAATATGAAATTCATTGCTACAGGATATTACCCAAAAATTCTTTAATCAACAACTTTAAACAACTATTAATAATAAAAGTAATAGTATCAAAAGTTTCAAACTATGAGCATATTTAAGGCTCGTCAGTGATTTAGACATTTAATGTTTTCGGTCCAAATTTTAAAGGAAGATATATCGAGCCTATCTTAGGACATGAAAAACCATTATGTGTCTTGATACATGCCTTGGGTTTATCATATATTTCTTGATAGAGTTAATGCACAAATATAAATTCTTCATATCATATTCTCTCCATGGAAGGGATCAATTAATATCCCATTAGTGCTTGTTATTGATTCTTTTGGTTATGTAAAGAGGACCATTGGGTGCATGTTTAAGTATGTTTTTTTGTGAGAAAGCAATATCAAGAGGCCTTTTGGTTGAGCCCTTATGATGTCTATCCTTAATAATGCTACTGCTTTAATCAATTGTTCTTTAATTTCATCTTTTATGTTTTCATAATTTGTGTCAACAATAATTACATCATTCTTTGTTTCACCATTTTTGACAAATGAAATAGTGTGCTTCGGAATGGGATTTGTAAATATTTTTAAACTCTAGTTAGGAGGAGCTATAGACATAAATTTCCTTGATCATTCACACCTCCAATTTGAAGTTGATTATTATCAATAAGGTCTTGCACAAGATGTTTAAGATTCTTAAAATATTCCATACCATGTCCATTTTTTTGGTGATAATGGCAATAAGAGTTTTTTCGAAAGCTTGCCAACAATGGTAGATTATGATCATGTTGTTTAACAAGAGGTAAGGAAAGCATATTCTTTTCAACAAGCTACAATGTGATATTATGAAGGGTATCGGGTAGGGGAGTGAAATTTCTATTCCTATCGCCAAAGGAAGAATGATTTGTTGTCTTTATAGCAGCCACTTGGTTATTAATTTTTTGATTTGGTTGAGGGGAATTAAGTTGTCAAAATCCCTTATTTTTCTTCTTGAAAGGTTGGTAGTTATTTTTAGTTACAGATTTAGACTTTTTCAGGACAGCTAGGGGGATTTTTTCGTATCACAACTATAAGCCACATATTTTGATAATCACAAAGGGTGATACATAGTTGTGTAAAGGATGGGAATCTTAACATTTCAAGTTTTTTTTGGATTTTTTTTTGTAATTCGGAAATAAACATTCATTGATGGTCAGCATTAGGAATCTTATTTTTTACTTGTGAACAAAAATGGCTGGTATCTTGCTATGAAATTTTTCACTTTCTTATCATCATTTTTTTTGCATGTCATTAAATCATCTAGGGTCATCTTGGAACCCATGTGAATGTGGAAGTGGTTGTAAAAGGAATCAACAAGTTCATTGAGTGAACCAATTGAATTATTCTGTAAGGAAGAGAACCACTCAAAAGTAGTATCCTCCAAAGATCTAGGGAATAGTTTAGCCAAGATTTTATCTTCAAAGATGAAATCACAACATAAGGCTGTAAAATTAGAAACATGGCAAAAAAAATCTCCTTTCTAACCATATTTCCCAAATTGTGGAACTTCTATACCTTGTGGAATTTGTGCTCTCAATATCTCCAAGGATAACAAATTGTTTTTGATGTATTGTGAAGGTTGACCATTGTTGTTTTGATGTAGGACTACAACTAGTTGTTGAATGGATGACATGGTTTGCATAAGTTTTTTAAGGATAGCATCATTGTTATTGTAAGGTGGGGGGAAATAGGGTGGAGTGGTTTATGTATGCAGAGGGCAAGTGAATTGTAAGTTTGTGAGGGAGGATGGTTGAGGAGATATGGTATGTGAATGCACAAAGCTAAAAGGATTCCATAGGGAAATTCCTAAGGAAGTATTCACACTACTAGTAGGTTGGATGGTTGTGGTAACTTGAGTACTAGTGTATGTCAGAATGGAAATGAGAATTATAGGAGGAATTGAGGTTCCAACTTGGATTTGAGTACACCCCAAAGCTTGAGTAGAAATAGTGATGGTAGGGATAAAGTTGTTAACATTAATCACATTGGTTGTAGGCACAATTGTCATGGGAAATGAATTATGCATACTATGATCCATAAGGGTTTGATTATCAACACTATTAGGAAGAGAGCTAGAAAACCCAAGATCCACGATGAATGATATATCATGGGATGACATGAGCCTTGAACTATGTCTAACAATAGTATTTCTAATAGGACACCAAGTTGTAAATCTCATACAAGTTTTACAAACTTAATGTGCAAACCCAAAATGGAAGGAGGCAATGTAATGACCTAGAATGTAATGCAATCTTTAATTCTAAACAAGGTAATTTTCTAATTACACTATGTAACAATCTGAAAATGAAATATTGTAAATGCAATTTTGAATTTTGACAATGCACTAAATCAAGCAAATGAAGCTAAATTTAATGAAAGTAATGAAACAAAAAATCAATAAACTAAAATAGAGATGTAATAGTAGCAAAAAAATCACAAAATAGAAATTTTTCAATTCCAAAAATTTAGTTTTAGGTTTGATCAAGGACTCATTCGCCATAGGGAGAATCAGTCCTAGAATAGGGTTTCAAATTTTATTTTTACATATTTTAAGCATTTTCTAATGTTTTTCAAATTCAATTCTATTATAGTAAGTTTTAGGTTCAATTTTCTATAAATGCAATGTGAAATGCAAAATGAAAATGTGACAAAATGATGAATTACAAGACCTAGTTTGATATGCAATATTGTTTTAATTTTGAAATGCAAGTTTATGTGATCTAAATGATATGTAATGTGATTGCTTGTTTTTTGTATTTTTTAGATTTAAAGAATGCAAACAATGCAATGCTAAAACCCTATATGAAATGAAAATTTCATTGTAAACTACGACACCCTAAATGAGATCTAATTCAATGCAAATGAATGCAAGATCTATTCTAAGCTGAAAAGAGACTCAAAAATTGAAAAATTACAATGCTCAACTTGGGATAAGTGAAATAATGGTTTCTTTATGGTTGAGGACATAGAAGAACACTTTCCTCCCACAATCATTCAACAAAAACCTTAGAGGTTTCAATCTAAGATATGCAAAGGAGAAAGAGATCTTACAATAGGGTTGTCAAAGGGTCTAATTAGAAACTAAAAATGGGTTCACCAGAAAGCTAAGGATTGGAAAGACTAATGAAATGCAAGACCTAATCCTTAAACCTAGTGCAAATCCAAAACTTCACTAAATGACCTAGAAAAGCATGTAAATCAAAATAGAAAGCTGAGAAATTAGAAGTGTGCACTTGGAAACCTATACAGGCCTAAATGAAGACTTGAAATCCTAAAAAAATTAAAATTAATGCCTACTAGGATACACCAATCTAGGTGATTTAGTCCCAAATTAGGGTTTCTGGGAAGGAAAAAAAATGTGGCATAGATATGTCTAGAACTCCTAAAAAATGCAATTTTGACTATACTGGGACTCATGTGCCAGAAGTGGTGTATTAGTCTAGTTAGGATTTTCTAGAATTTTAAAGTTTGATTCTTCTCTTTAATGTATGCTCTATCCTTTCCACCTAATTTTTGGATCTATAACTCTAATTTGCAACCTGTAGATGTCTTTCTATGATCTCCAATGCAAGGTGACAACTTTAATAACTTTGAATACTTGACAACTTTCTCCAAACTTTCTCTTCAACATGTCTTCAACCTAGATCTGTAAATCACACACTAAAGAGGGGAAAATGTTCTTTTGTTAGTAGAAAGGGGTTGTCCTCAGTCAAATCCCATTTTGGTAATAAAACCTTGAAATGAAATGAGATACGAAAGGAGAATGATGAATGAACAAAATGTAATGTTGCAACTCACCAAACCCTAGCAATAAAGTGTTGTAAACATGTATGAAATGTCTCCAATGGATGTAGATCTTGACTCTTTCTTGAATGTTGTAGATATTCAATTGAATGCTAGCTTGAATCACAAAACCCTACATCACAATTGTTAGCCCAAAAAAAGCATGATGTGCATGATGACTTTGACATGCTGCTTGATACTTGAATAATGCTCTACAACACTTGAAAATCAACCCTTGAAGACTCTTGAATGCTTTTGTAAATTCTTAAATGATCTCTTGATCACAAATTTTCTATAATGCACGAATACTTGAAAGCTTAGGAGAAAATGAGTGAAATTACAACACTACAAGCTAAAATTAGATCTAGGAGAATAAAATACTGCCAAGAATTTGAATTAAATTTGATTGGGCCACATGGGACTCATACGCTAGAAGTGGCGTATGAGCCCCATTAGGGTTAACTATGGTACACATTTTCAAAAATAATTAGAATGATGTAAAATTGGTATTGGGGCCCTAAAACCTAGGTGGGAATCATATGCTGAAGGTGGTGTATGAGTTCTAGATCACTAAATTTGGGATACACAATACAAAAACACCTGAATTATGATTGGATATTTTTTCATGTCAGGATTATCCTCAAAAAGATTCATTAAATGGTTCTTGTGGATGTAAAATAAGGCCAATTAAAGCATAAATAAGCCCAATTATTTAATAAAACCCTAGAAAAGTGTGAAAGTGTGTTACAAAAATTTACAACACTCTAAATAAGGAACCAATAAACTCATTTAGTTCACAAGGGTGCAAGACCTAATGTGAATATGTTAGACATATTACAACACTAAATCAAGGCCATGTTAGGGAGTACTTTTTTTTCATTACATCAAGAAGAAAAGTTCACCAAAATGAAACAAAGAAAAAGAGGGACGTAGATGAACCCAAAATGTGATGGTTGATCAAATAGGTTGACCTATCATTTTTGAATAGTTATTTCACTCAATTATGAGAGGAAAAATGCATAAGTAATGTTCAATCAGAAACCAAACCTAACTATTATAAGAGCAATAAGGAAGGTTTTAAGATGCTGAAATGATGTCTATATTATTGAAAAAGTGTTGTTTTGGGCCTCATTAATGACTCATTCGCCCAGTGGTGAATGGGTCTCTGTTAGGGTTCTATAATAGTGTTTTTTGTGTTCTATTCTTCATTGTCTATACTCCCAGATCCTAGGTGTTCATCTCTCGAAATTCAAAAATAAATTTTGTAGAGAACTTTCCATGATCTTGCAATAAATATGACAACTTTTTCACTTTTTATTCTCCACTTGATATTCGATCTAAAACCTACAATCACACATCAAGAGAGAAGAAAAATTGTTGATTGTTACGGGATAGGGGTTTCCCTTAGTCAAACCCCATTTTGGTGATTAAACCTTATGATGAAAAACAATGAAATAAGAACATGAATCATTAAACATGAAACAATGATACCTTGGATGAAGTCTTGAAATGTAACTCAACAATCTATAGCATGAAGTGGCCATAAGGAATGTAGATCTTGATCTTCAATTTGGATGTGAAACAATGCTTGACTTGGATCTACAATGCTACATCAACACATTATCCCAACAAAATGCATGATGCACAAGGCCTTTGACATCATGATATGACCTTTGATTTTTGCAATAAAACCTTGATAATCTACCTTTAAATGCCTTTGAAAATGCTCTTGAATGCTCTATAATGATCTTGTAAATATTGCTTGATCTCATGAATGTCTTCTAGGTTAAACTATTTAAAATTACCTTGTATTTACGCTTAACTTAAGATTTCATTCCAAAATTAAATAACACAAGTTGACATCAAATCTAAGATTTGAAATCACTAAAATATCACTAAGAATAAGTTCAAAAAGGGGTGTCCTAAGTTACGGATGACCCATTCGCCATAGGTCAAATGGGTCCTAGCACACACAACTAGGACAAGTTTTAGGGATATGAAATAACATGTAAAAAGTGGGTCCTAAGACCTAAGAACTTGGACCCATTCACCAAGTGGAAAATAGGTTCTAGGTCACTATCCTAGGACTCAAAACTTGTCAAATTAAGTGTTGTGAAATGTTATTAATGAGTATCAGCCTTTGTCCCTCAGGAAATGCAATAAATTAGGTTTGGATTTGAATTTAAGGGGCCAATTAATCTCTAATTAACCTCAATTGATTAATAAATCCCTAGATTAGTGTGAAAGTGTAAAGATACCCTTTACAACACCCTAAATAAGGCATCAATAAGTCCATTTTATTAAAAAGGGTCCTAGACTTAATGTGAATGCGTAAAAAAAATAACAACAATAAATCAATACAACATTAGGCTCATTTATTATTAATCATTCTGAATTAAGGAAAAGGGATACTTTTTCCATTACTACACTAAATAATTAAATAAAATTTCCCTTTTATATAGGTTGATTTTCATATTCAGAAAGGAATAAAAAATCACTTCATTCAGATGCTCTATTAAATTAAACTATCATCCAAGCTTAGTTTAGATACCAATGAAAACATCTATTTCACAATCACTTGTATTTCATAAGGACTGAGAACAATTCAATGAAACTTAGTTGAATTACATCACCCATAAAAACACTATTAATAGAACCAAAATACCTTCATTCTGTTACAATTTAATGATCCATGTTTGTTTTCTTTCAATCAAGGTATCCATTTGATTTAGTGAACAATATAATTAAAATTAATAATTTGTCCATCGAAATTCCATCTCTTAAGAGGATATCGATATACATGTTATCAATTGTTAATAACATGATATCACTACCTTTGGGTTTCTTTTTAATAGTAGCCGATATCTATCGAGCCACAATTGAACCCATAATAATATGGAACACCAAAAATACAAATTGAAAACAATAGAGAATAGTCAATGCCTTGACTTATTATTATAGGAAATTCATCAATGATCAAATGTATAGCTACATTCATGCATATATATATGTATATATATACCCATTCTCTTCAAATCAAATAATTTCAACACCCACAGCTTGAGAAGGCCTGTTGTGGGTAATAGAGAGTTTTAAATACTTCAAACATAGTATCATTCAAATCCACCTACAACTTAACAGTGTATGATGATATTTTTATAGATAAATGAAAAGTGATATAAACACCGCATGACCCACACAATTAGTAGGGCATGCATTGCCACCCTAACACAACGTAGGGATGGATTCAACATGTTGTGACTATTACATTCATATGAGATATAAAACAATAAGTTTCACTGATCTGGTCACCTACAGTGCACTGGTAATCATACAGGCCGACAATAATGAAATAAAGAAAAACAATGGTCAACTGAATGGCCACAACAATGAAGATTTAATATCATATGGGAGATAATCTTATCTTGGACATGAAACCCGACTCCCTACACAGGGTCTAGAAAGAATACAGAGCCATCAAGGTGGCTCAACCCACAAAGAAAAGGACTTCACATAGATCACCATGGCCGATCGATAGGGAAACATGATAACCTAATATAAAAAATGCACAATAATGCATATAAAATACATAAATGTTTCTATCATCTTACAAGATGAGAAACTCATTTGAAATGAGAGGAAACAAATTGAATTAAGATCATAATACCTCAATCAGTGCTTGCTTGGAGATTTTTCCTTCCCTTGGAAAAGCTACAGTCCCTTCAAACCCATCATTATCCCTTCTCTTCTTTTTTCTTTTTCCTTGATTTTTCCCTTCTTTTCACTAGATTCTTTAATTTTACGACTATGAAGAATCCCCTGCTATTTTTGGAGAGATAGTGGTTTTAATTTACTGCCTCCATTTTCAATATTTTTCTGCCCAGTCCCTCCAATTCTAGGCATTGAATTAAGCTTTTTTCAAGGAGAGGGGGTCAGCCCCTATCCCATTAATGATGAGAGTTATAGATTTTAAATCCCAGGATTCACTTATTCCCATGAAAGTAGAATTTAATCTAAAGAAAAATATTCAAATATTTATATACGTGTATATGTATATATATATATGTACATATATGCATATACATATTCAATTTATACCCGTGAAATTATATACATATATTCAAGAATGTATTTTTTTTTTGTATTCAATATAGTTGAAAAAAAATAGTACAACATTAAGAGCAGTTAATACATTGGTTTGGGGCCACTGCTTCAACCTATAATAATTCAATTGTCATTCTACAATAGAATAATTTACATTACAAAAGTAGCAATATAAAGGTATAAAAGCAACATTACACAAACATGCTATTGCCTTTTGTATTCCTTTTGTTTTCTATTCTTCTATGATTTAAGCCTCTGCTATTCAAGTAGACACTTCTTTCAGTATTATAGCCTTCTCTATGTTCCAGCCACTACTTTGCAAATGTCAATTTCTAGTTATTGCTTTTTGTTTTATCTTCCACAATTAGATTTTGGAATTTCTCCTTTGCTACCTGGAAGTTGATGGAAACCTACACATAAATAGAGTGTAGAGTGAGTTTTCTACAAAACTCAGTAAAATCTCTTCTATAGCCCTAGTAGATTTTTGTATTCCTTTCCTCCCAAATAAACCACAATATTTTAGTTGATAGAATTAACCAGAGTAAGTTAATAGTTTTCCAAAACCATTACATTTTCCCATTAAAATTTCTAATTTTCAGCCCTCTTTTGTTTTCCCATCTTTAAACATGTCAATTTTAAAAATATTCCAAATTTCTTTACCAAAAATGCAGTAAAAAAAATATGCATTACAGAATCAACTTTTTTACAGATATTGCAGACAAGCGGATACTTGCTGGAGTTCACATTTGGTAGTTTTTGCATCAACAACAACCATCTCAATGCAGCATTCTTGGGTTCTAAGGTGTTGTTCCAATTATTTTTGAAGATTAGGTTCCAATATTTATCATTTAAAGTTAACCTCCACTTTTGGTTCAAGCCTTTTGCCAGTTCAGGATTATTATCCAATAGCCCATAAATATCCTTTTCTTGTAGATTTGCAATTCTATTAAGATCATGCACATTATTCTTCCTATTATTCATGTTAGCTGGGGGAATAACCATGTTTTTCTTAATGGTATCAAAGGTTCTTTTTTGTGTTTACGGAAATTCAAACTTAACTCTCAAGGTATCCCAACATTTTAGCCTACCCTTTATCAGGATTTGGTCAAAGTGGGATAGACCTTTTTGGTTCTAGGATTTACCAAAGCACCCTTGTAATAAAGCCAATGGCTTGTCATTGTGGAATACGTTCCACCAAATGGATCTATCCAAGAAGATCTTGTTTATATCAATATCAAATTGACACTTATTTATGATTTTATCTTTAGAATATTCCCAAGCTTTCCATAGGCTTTTAAACACCCTGGACCAAACAGAAGTTGTTGCAACCTTTCCAAAGATCAAGTCACAAAGAGGTAAGTGCTTCTAGGTCTTGGATTTTTTTGGTGTCACAAGCTTAATATTGTTTCTAACCAAAACTTTCAAAGGCTCATTTCCTGTGAGGGCCTTGCAGATCCATTTTGTAGCCAGGACTAAGCCTTGTTTTTTTAGGTTCTTGAGTCATAGGCCCCCCATATGCTTATCCATACAACAAATCTCCCACTTTATTGCATGCATTTTCTTATTACCTCTACCATTAGACCATAAGAATTGTCTAATTTTATTTTGAATTTCCTTAACTTGATAGTTATTAAAGAGCCAAGCTCGGGAGTAGAAAATGTTATAAGAGGCAAGAATTTTTTGACACACTTGAGCCCTTCCTGCTAGAGAGAGGTACTTATTATTCCAACTTTTTAACTTTTTCTCAACCTTTCCCTTCACCCACTCCCACATGTCTCTCAGGTTGGGGCTGACTGTAAAAGGGATCCTCGGGTATCTTACTATTTTACTTGGTCCCCCCCATTGCAGAACCAACCTATCAAACCAAGGAGGATGATTTTCCTCCCAACTCAATATAATAGACTTGGCTTTTGAGATCCTAGAGCCCGCAAATTTTTCAAAGAAATCAAGTTTTCCCATGAGATGTCTCACATTTTCTTCTTCCAATTTTACCATAAGGGATATGTCATCAATAAACTAGAGGTTAATTAGCTCCTATTTATTAGGAATGATAAGGCCATTTACTTTGGGTGTGAGATGGTTATCTTTGAGGATATAGTGCAGAGCATCAACAACTATCACAAAAAGTGTAGGGGCTAGGGGGAAGCCTTTCTTTATGGATCTCTGCAACTCAATCTCTTCCATCAAGCATCCATTTATCTCTATTTGTGCATTGGAATCTTTCATAAGAGTTTCAATCATTCTTCAGATTTCCTTAGGGAACCCGAAAGCTTCAAGGACCATCAATATGAATGGCCACTCAATCCTATCATAAGCCTTTTCAAATTCCACTAAGAGTAGACCCACATTTTTCCCTGATGTTCTTGCCCCTTCCATTGCCTCCCAAATTGTTAGGAGGTTCTCCAGAATATATCTCCCCTTGATAAAACCTATTTGTGTATTGTTAATTATTTTTGGAAGCAATCTTGCCAACCTTATGGCTATAGCCTTTGAAAAAAATTTGTAGTAGACATTTAGCAAGGTTATAGGTCTCCAATTTTTGACAAGTGCCTTTCCTCCCTCTTTAGGGATCAATTTTATAATTCCTTTATTAATTTTGCTACCAAGAGAGCCCATGTCAATAGCTTCAGTGTATACATTAAGTTGTTCCTAACTCACCCAATCTATATTCTTCTTATAGAATTGAATGGGGATTCCATCCACCCTCGGGGCCTTATCAATATTCAATGCAAGGATTGTCACCTTGACCTCTTCCAAGGAGAGGGGTCTTCCTAGTGGGCTAGCTTCTTATTCATAAAGATTCTTTGGAATTAGTTTTTTGCAATCATCCCTTTCCTTTTGGCTTTGAGCATTATTTCCTTCTGAGGTAAAAATATTTTTGTGAATTGGAGAAAACAACTCTAAATAACCTTGGGATCCTTGCTTAGGTTGTCATTGTGCCAAATCATATTAAGCCTTTCTTTGGCTTCTTTGTTTTTAATGAAATTAAAGAATAATGTTGAACCTCTATCCCCTTCAGAGGCCCAATTTAGTCTTGCTCGAGTTTTGATGCCTTGGTCCTTTAGCATATAAATTTTTATCAATTCCCCCTTCACAACTACTAACACCTCATTTAGGGATGTACTTTTGGTTCCTATTGCAGGGTAGTTTCTGCCTTTAGGAGGTTCCCTCACAATAAGCTCTTTTTTTTCCGTAGGTCCTTTTCCCTCTTCTGATTGATTGTTTGGAAGATTTTTTTCTAGGCTTCCACATTGGTATTCCATCTTTCAATCTGTGAAAGTCCCTTGTGCATCCATTTGTTAATCTCTTTAATTGTAAAAATGGCATCACAACAATCCTCATTTCAACAAGAATTTTTCCTCCTTTTTCATTGTGGTAGGCTAGTCTTTGTAGTGCCCACCCCGTTTCGGTCATCATTGATGTCAAATAAGTAGTTGTTAGTAATTTCGTGATGATGTGATTTTATTACTTTCAATCTATGAAAGTCCCTTGTACATCCATTTGTTAATCTCTTTAATTGTAAAAATGGCATCACAACAATCCTCATTTCAACAAGAATTTTTCCTCCTTTTTCATTGTGGTAGGCTAGTCTTTGTAGTGCCCACCCCGTTTCGGTCATCATTGATGTCAAATAAGTAGTTGTTAGTAATTTCGTGATGATGTGATTTTATTATTTAATTTAATTTTAAGGTTATGAGATAACACTAATAATATGTTTGGATTTGATTAATAAAATTAATATAATTATCTTGGGAGTTAGTTATTGAAAGTAATCGAATTTGATGAGGAAAAGTAATTATCATTTAATGATTATCATTAAATTCAATTAATAAATCTAAAAGTAAGAAAATATTAGAGAGGTATAAATATTAAAATTGTATTTAAGATTAAATGAATTAAGGTAAAAATATTTATTCAATTATATTTTAATTAAAAGTTAATTATTTATGAAAATTTGTTTTAGTTAAAATTTAGAGTCAAGTGGAAGTAATTTAAAATAAAAAGAAGTTATTGGTTGAAATTAAATAAATAAATATATATAGTAATGATTAATTAAAGTGGGTAAATAAAATTAGTTATTTTTTTTGAAAATCTTTTACGGGGGAGAAAGAGGAGTTAGGGCGGTTGAACGGAGAATTTGGTATTTTCTTTAAGAGGAGGCAAGAAAAATTTAGGGGGGGGGGGAATTCTCTCTGTGAACCAATTGGAGAGCACCTTCTTATTTGAATGCCGTTATGTTGTTTGTTCGCTTTCTGCATTGACCGAGGGTTTGAAGATGCAGCAAAAGTTTTAGGATTCTGTTCTGGCTGATCCATCCCTCAACCTCAATAAATTTAGTTCAGAGATTGGCTGTAAACGATTCAACATGGAATCATTCCAACACAGATAATTCAATTTTTGCATATCCCCTCTGCGAGCATCCTACCATTACAAGGTGCACATTATAATTATTTTTCCTTACGTATAATCTAGTAAAAGTTTTATTGTAGGTGCTTCTAATACCAACCCTAGTTTGTAATTGTGTAGAAACCCTAGTTATTTGTAAACTAATGCCACCGAGTAGAACAGTTAATAAAATCAATGTAAATTTATGTTTACAGAAATTGATGTCAAAACAGAAGAAAATAAAATAAAATAAATTTAAATAAAATTTGAATAATAATGATAATAATTACCATCCATTGAGAGTCATAGTTAAGTTGTGATATAACAAAAATAAAATTAATTTAACAAGATTAATCTAATTTTAACCTATAATGATTTATTGTTTTAATAAATCTAATATTAATTCTCTTGATTTTGGCCAATAGCGGCAAGTTAAGTAGTTATTGAAAGAGCAGGGCATTTCACTAGGGTTCCTCCCTTTGCTTCTTAAATAGTTTGAACATCCTCTATCACTGCAATTCTCCACTCAATCAAAACTAATTATTCTCTCGATTACTCTAGTGTAATTCAGGCTGACACCCGCTATAATCCTCCGTATAATTTCTCAGATTGGTTGAATTTTGACAAATTATCACCTATGCTGATAAAAAATGGGTAGACTCTGCAGGAAATTCTCATAAGTCACGTATTTGCATCTCACCTTTCTCCTTCTTTTTAGTTTTGTGGATAACATTTGGGATTTGATAATAATACCAGTAAATGGCGATATTTCCAAATTCCAAAATTCACTTTCTTTAAATGGCGTCTCACTTTTTTGCAACCGTAACCATCTCCAACTTGGAGGAAAGCTTGGTTCATGTGTCTTCTCTGATGTCGTCCATGAGCAGATTGTTTAAGTGAAGAAATTGAGGACCAATGAGCAGATTATTTAATTCTCTTAGTCTGTGCAATGTTTCTAGCCTTGCCAATTACCTCCGTTCAGTCGAAGCTGAAAAAAATTGATGTTATTAGATACAGTGCTTAGATGAGCTCCTTCACACAGTCTGGTAATCTAAATTTATAAATCTCCCCGAAACTATGGCAAAATTATCACAGCCGCAACATTAGACTTGCAAAAGTGTAGTAAATTTAATAGTTCCTCTGAAACCCTTGGCAACCTGTCACTGTCACAGTAATTAGAGTTGAAACATTGTACAGAATTAAATAAGTGATAATTAAATAGTCTCCCTGGCATCTTTGGTAACCACCATAGCGGCAGCTATTAAATTTAATAACCCTTCTGTTTTCATTAACAACTGGTGGCTGCAGCGTAATTAAACTTGGTAGGGTGTACAGATTTAAATAAACTCTCTTATTTTATACCAACTTGTCTCAACTGTTGCTGATGCTTTAGGTCAAGTGATAAGCCTTAAACATAGATAAAATCTTGGTCTTTGATTAGGGTGCAATAATTCCTTTCCGTGCAAAATATATATATATATATATATATATATATACTCATATTACTATTTACACCTCACGAAAGCTATCATTGTGAGTATAATTTACATTATAGTTTACTATAAAAAAATTAAAAAATGATTTAAGCAGCTTTGTCAAGATAGTAATCCTAGCGTGATAGGTAAACTGTATAATTATTCCAAGAGATAATTAAATAAATAAATAAAGAAATAATTAATGAGCTCTAGTTGGTATTGAACATTCCCTCTTTCAAGTAGTTGATTTATAATTTCTCTTTCAAGTATAAATATTTAGTTATAGATTGGGTATTAATTATGTGAGGGATACCTAGATTCTTGTATTGGCAATATTTAGTATTTTTATGGGTAGCTTTGGAGTTATAGATATCTTCCTCTTTTATTTGGAATAAATAGGTACTTATTAAGTTTTAGTCAAGTGAGTGATTTAAATTAAAATATGAATCGAGTGTTAGAATGTTTTGTAAGATGGTGAGTTAAGTAAAAGTGTAATTTTATTTTATGGTAAGTGAAATAATAAAAGGTGATAAAGAATTTTAATTGGATAGTTGATTTGTAAATGAAGTATTGAATTCGCTTTAGAAAATAAAAGAATTGGGTAAATAATTGAAGTGAAAATGGTTATTTCGCTAGGTTGTTTAGTAAAATATTATTTAACAAAGGATTTTAATGGAATAAACATTATTGAAATAGGTATTTAATTTTGTTGTAGATAAATGAACTGTGTATTTAGTTAAAGTAAATCGATTTATATGGTTAGTTAAGTTTTTAGGGTTCACTAAAGGTGATAAGTGATTCTACATTTACATAGTTTCTTTTACTTGAAGGTTAATGAGAAAGTTATTTTTTTAGTGAGGATAAATCCCAGGTTAATTAATTTAAATGATACTGATTAAATGTTAAATGGTTTTAATTACCTTTTTGTTATCTAATGTGTCTGTGAATGATAATTATTTATCAAACTACTGTGTGAAATAATCTATTAGTGTCGTCACCTTAGTATTATAATAAAGTTGTAAATTATAGAATTGTCATCTTAGTATTACATTTTAAAGTTATAATTAGGATTCGTATTAAACAGTTGATGGAGTTGGTTATCTTATAGATAATATAGTTATTTTAAATATAATTATCTATCGTAAATACTCTCTTAATTAAATTAAGTGGATATGTTAAAATAAGTGATAAGAACGTTGAAATAATGCCTAAATTAAAGGAATGTCTTTATCGTTATAAGGTGTGAGTGATTGTTGTTTTAAACAAAGTGTTTTAATTATTGGTTTAAGTATTATGTAATTGTTTTAAGATGGGTGTGATTTGTGGGATAGTTAACTTAGAAATAATGAAAAGTAGAGTTTTGTATGTTGTTGATGTATGTAGATAATATTGGCAATAAGGATTATTTATGTTTAGGTGGGAGAATTGATTTATAAGATAAATGGAAGTAAATAAATTTGAAAACTTTAAATAGTTGGGTATTACGATAAAGGCTAGTGAATGATTGTTGATTCGATAAATGTTTTGATTAATTATATTTAGTTAAACAAAGGGTTTATGTAAATGAATAAAATTAGATGATCTTTTCTAAGTCAATTTCCCTCATATTCTTTCTAGAAAATACTTGTGATTGATATCAGGATCAAATTGTTGGTTTGAGTGGGTTGATCTTCGAAGGGAGATTGTTGTTATAATGTGTAAATTGGAATATATTTGTGTTTGAAAGAGTATACTTGTGAATAGTGTCTTATGGCTTAAACCATTGGATGTTATTTTCACTTCATAATATTGTGCTATTCTTAAATGTTGGAAATGATTGATCTTTAAACTAATGTTCTTTTTAGATGGTTTCAAGTTACTTCTTATTGAATGAATGGATATATTATATTTGAATTAGTGGTTTTATATATTGTCTCGATAGGTCCTTTCAATGTGACTTTTTGTGAGCTGATTTTGAGTTAGGGACTTTCTCTCATTTAACTTACATTTCTATATGTTTTCTTTTGCTCTCTACCTAAGTGGTAATTTGGTTAAGGTTATCTCTGTCATGATTGACAATTCTCCTTGAGTTGTTAATGAGTCAAATTGAAAAGTTCTTTAGTTATGGGTATTCCGAGAGGAGAAAATAGAGGTTTCCCTTGGATTCTCGATTTAGCTGGTATCGAAGTTGTTGGTGTTGTTGAGAGGAGTTGTTGATCTTATTTTGGTGTATTTTCTCATTATATTTATATTGGAAATAGTCCTTTGAAGTCTTGCAATTATTGCTGTCAGTTCTTTGATGGGGAAACCCTAGTGTAACTTTATGAGAATCTTCCAGAGGTTTATTTTACTATTGGTTAATGTTCCTCCTTTTATGTGCCCTTGTTGTGGCAAGTGTTTTGGTTTCATGTTTTTGAAAGGGTTGTACATGAATCGTTGAGATTTTGATTATGTATTTATGGCAAGATGGGTAATGCCTTGCATGCTTCTCTGTTGTGATCTAATGTACTTGTTATGTTGTACAACCCTTGGATTTGGTTTTTATGTTTTGAGTGTCTAGAGTGGGAGTGGCTCTAAGTGGGTGGTCGGCGCACAAAGGGGCGCCAGGATAGCCCTCGTTAGAGTGAAATTAAAAAGTGATAATTTAAATAATTAATTAGGGGGTGGGTAGAATCACATTAAAAAGATAATTGATGCCTCATCCGCCTTTGAGTGCTACCACAGACTAAAGGGGATTGAGAAGGCCGTGGTTGGCAAGATCATTGCCTTGTCTTCATGAAAGGTTAACGGTTCCGCATGAGCAACCCTATGGAGCGGTACCTTGAGATAGGAAGCCTGGATAACCATAGATGGAGGCGGCTCCTAGCGCTCGAGTTGCCTGGATAATTCGTCAGTAGACGGAGGCGGCACCTTGCGTTAGTGATAGCCTGGATAATCCATGTTAAGCCATGCGATGACACTCTCCTCTAACACTCCTTCTTATGTTGTTTCTTTGGAAATCCTCTGGAAGTGGGTCTTTGTCTTGAATTGATGGATCATAGTTGTTTTAAATTGATTTATGGTTTTACCCTATTTTGATCTTTGGTGTATTCTTTGGTCTTGTGTAATCTTGTTGATAAATTGGGTCTCGACCTTGTACTCTTATGGTACTATGATATGATGTTATTGTGTCGGTTAATGATCATCCTTTGGTTATTTGTTTGCTGGTTATTGCTTTGATTTATGTGATGAGATTTATGACTCTTGGATGTGGTTGATTATGTCATTGTAATTCCTGAGTGTTATGATACTTTTGTATGACGTTGAGTTTTGTGGTTCCCTGTTGGATGTTCTTGGTTGAGGTCTCTTTCTTGTTAGCTCCTAGCACGGGGGGTGGGTCTTCGGACTCACATGGTCGGGTGGAACGTGCTAAGCACCCCATTGGGTCCCCAGTCGAGGATCGAGAGGTGCGGATTGGTGCTATTGCAGCGACTCCAGAGTTGTATCTGTCTTGGAGCCAGTTTTGATACTTGTATTTCTCTAATTATTTGTATCATGGTATCTTGTGTATGGTTTCCATTCATATTTGGAACACTCTTGTATCATTGTACTTCTTAAACGTTGTACTGTAATGAAATGTTAAACTTGGTGTGGATATTGACCATGGTAGTTGTTATTCAATGTGTTATGTAATCATGCATATGTTGTATTTATGTGCAGATGGCTTCTTATCAATGAATTTTTCATGTATGTGTTATATTTGTTATTGTTAATGATTATATCTTTGGATTTTATTCTTTATTGATGTTATATGGATCTAAGTCGTGTAATGACTCTTCGTGTACCCCAAGGGATGTATGTGTTAATGAATCTATTTAATTGAAATTCGTGATATGACTTGATGTGTATTACATGTATGTTATGTGTATTTTAAAAAAAAAAAAATTGTGCTTTAATTATTGTGTTAATGTCCTTTGGGGTTCGCACGGTGGGGCGTTACAGTCTTTTTCCAACATTACTTTGACTGAGATAGGGTGGTGATCTGAGAGATTCCAAGGAGTCACATTGACCATAGTATTGGACTCCCCCACATTATCAAACTAAATTGCCTCCTTGTTTGCATCAAATCTATCCAATATGTAGTAAATTATTTTCTCTCCCTTTTGGAAGTTGCACCATGTGAACCATATACTTTTCTTTTCTTTTCTAAGTCCTTCTATGGGGTCAAAGAGCTGAAGTTTATTTTTCATTTGATACCAAAAGAATTTCTCATTTACTTTCTAGCCCATATCACATCCACCTAACTTGTCCTCAGAATTTTCTATCATATTAAAGTCTCCTCCAATGATCCAGGGGATCTCCTAAAGATGACTTAACCAATCCCAGAGAATACACCTTTTCCTGTAGTCATTAGGTGCATACATTGAACATATACCAAAGTTTAGGTTATCTTTTTCAATCAAGATCCACACAACTCTATTGTAGGGAGAAAGGCCTTGGTTAGTAACCCATTTGGCCCACTTATTTGCAACTATAATTGCAATACCTCCTTTCCATTTTTCATGTTTTGTAGCAAAGTGGGTTGAATCTTTCGAAATAAAATTTAGGCTCATCTCAAGCTAGAAGCTTATAGCTTTGAGCTCTTGGAGCATCACAATGTTCTTTTCCTTGACTTGATTTAATTACCTTCTTATACTATACTTCCTATCTAGGGACTCAAGTCCCCTAATGTTCCAAGACATGAAATTAAGAGTCATTTGATTCCATTGTTTGGGGCCCATCATTCGAGCTCCTAAATGAGTCAAAGCACTTAGGGAGGGTTATTTTTCCTAGTTTATTCTTCAGGTAGGGAACTAAGTCTTCCTTCTATTTCTTTCTTCTACCCCTCTTTTTTGTTTAAGTATTCTATTCACCAGGCTTCCTCCTTCATCATCTTCTTTATCACCTTCCTTTGGAAGGGGTGCGGCAACACATCCCCCCTAACTACACTTCCCCACTATGCCTTCATCTTTGGTTAGGGTTGCAACATCCCCATCTAGGTTCATTCTGTTTAAATAGTATTGGAAAAAATGTAGTGTGTGATGATTTAAGGGTTTGAACTCTAAGAGGTCAAAATCCCCCTTATACTCAACTTTTTTACTAGCCCCATTTTGATTATCCAGTTTAGAGCTTTTAATGTTAATTAAGCTACTACTACTATGGGTGGTACCCTCCTTTCTCATGGAATTATAAGGGGAGGTAATTTCCTCCACTAGTCCTATCATTAGTAGAGGGGGGTCATCCCAATCCATGGTAGGAGTAAAAGATTTTTTTTCAGTTTCAACATCTTTAATAGCTGTCATGGGAGAGGGGTCCAACTTGAAACTTCTATACTCTGCCTCCTAGAAAGCTTTAAATTTACCATTCCTTGGATCAACCTCCATATTAGAGGTCTCCTTAATACTAAGTTTCTTTTCCTAGTTTTGAGCCCGCTTTTCCCTTTTAGTATTACAACCACGCCACCTAAGATCCCTCATTATTTTTATTTTTTTTCTATCTGTTCTCTCATCTATTACATAACCATCTCTTGAGCACTTAGTTTTCCCCCAAGGGAGAGGTTTCCACCCCTACTTTGGTGGTCCTCCTTGAGGACAGATCTGATTGATGGATTGGTCTCTTCTCTTGCTTTTGGGTTAGTTTTAGCAAGTTCCCTAGAATCAATACTATTATTTTCCACCTTTGGCCTCTCTTGAATTGGGAAATTTCTAGCAATCACCAATTGTTCTTCTTTGGTTAGCATTAGATTAGAAGAGCCTTCCATCCTCAAATCTTGGGTTGGGGACCAAATGGCCTTGGAAGGAATCGCCACCCCCTAGGATTAGGGTTTGTAGAATCGAGCCCAATATCCAGATTTGAGCTCACTCTCAACTCAAAAGAATTAGGGATTAGCTTATTATTCTGGTTAGGATCTTTCATGTTATCCCTCCCCATAATATTTCTTCTTAGGATCAAGCAATTTTTCCTTCTATCGCCTTCATTTTTGTAGAGGAAGCACACGTGGGTGCCTCCTAATATTTCAATCTTGCAATTTAAAATTGTAGTTTTCGTTTCAAGTTCAATTTCGTCTGGTATTTCTACCCCAAGAATGATGAATATCAAGATGCAAGCATCCATATGTAGGAGATTATTTTTGGTTTCCTCAACCCTAATGGTTCTCCCATAGTGTGAGAGAAGTTGTGCGATAACCCTCCAAAGTACAGGAGGTACATTTTTAATGTTTATCCATCTAGGGTAAGATAAGGCTAAGACTTCCTCATTTAAGACACTTAGTGACCAGGCAACCACCTTAAACATTGCATTTCCATCAGACCAAAATTATTTATTTGTGGCCTTTTTCTACATATATTTATCTCTAAAGAATATTAGGAAAAGACCTTTTTGTATTAATCTACAGAAGGAGTGTTCAATTCCCATTTTTTTATTCCATACATTTAATAACCATTCATCAAAGAATTTCCTTGAAGGAGTTTTATTACAATCTAAAGCAGCGAAATAAATTATAGTGTTTTTAAGTAAGAATGTATTTTTTAAAAACTTACATGTTTATTTTATCCATTTCATTTCCTTGTTCAAATTATATTTCAAATTCATCCAAAGAACAAACAATGCAATTTCTTTTCATACAATAATTGAATTTGGTGGGTTGAGTTTCTTATTCAATTTCATCAAATATCAATTTTAAATAGACAGGGTAAGGCGAGAATGCACTAATTTATTCTTTCCACTAATTATAATTCTCACACTGAGTATAATGCAATTTTTCAACTTTTCAAAAATATGCAAATGTCATGATCTACTATGGTGTGTGAAATTCTAGATTCCATTCTTGCTTATCATGGTCATCTGGCTAAGCATTCCTACCTCAATCAAGTTCACATCCTTCGACTTGCTCTTGCGCACACATTCTTATACTTGCCCACTTATTAGTAACCTTTAATTGATAATCTTATGAAATAATTTCTCAAATTAGAAAATTGCGTAAATATTCATTTTCAATTTCGTCATTGCATGTTATCATTTCCATAAATTAAATAAATTAAATATTCCTCCTTTTAGATATTCCAATTTTCTCATCATATTAAATACAAGTAATGAAATCAAGATATGAAATCCTTCCCCACTAGAAAGAGTTATCATCCCAATGTCTGATCAAACAAAATTGTTTCACATATGTTTGTCAAATCATATTGGTTTCAAGCCAAAATATTAAGCAACAATATAAAGATAGTTATCAGTAGTCTATCTAAGAAAGAAAATGAGGGAAGGAGCATTCTCTCTCCTTTGCATCCTGCCATGTAGCATTTTCCTCATGATACTTAACCTATTGGACCTTGTATTGAACAATGTTCCTATTTTGTAGCTTGACATTGCATCTATCCATTATTCTATTGGGATCCACTAGCACCACTCCTGTATCCTCCACCAGTAAAGAACACCAATCAAGTGTGTGAGACACATCTTGGTGGTATAGTTTTAGCAAAGAAACATGAAAAAAATTATGGAGTTGAGCTAGAGCAGGGGGTAGATAAATTTTGTAAGAAAATAGGTTTATTACTTCCAAAACATCAAATGGCCCCCCATATCTCGGAGCCAACTTGGATGACTTCTTGAAGATAATGGAGCTCTTATGTGGCTTGAATTTAAAAAAGACCTTATCCATGACTACAAACTGTATAAAGGTTCTATTCTTGTTGACATATCTCTTTTGTCTATCTATTGCCTCCTTCAATATGTTCTTGATAAGCCTCATATGCTCTTCCATCTATTTTAGTTTTTTAAGACCCACTATGATCCTATCTTCCAGCTTGTCCCAACTAGTGGGGTAACAACACTTTCACCCATACAGAACCTCGAAAGGTGCCACACCTAAGGATGCATGATGGGAGTTGTTGTAGGAAAATTCTACTAGTGATAGGTACTCTTCCCATCTATACTATTGATCCATACAGTACATTCGAAGGAGATCTTCTACTACCTGATTCACTCTCTTAGTTTGATTGTCAATCTAAGGATGGTAGGCTGAACTAAAGTTTAATTTAGTCCCCAATGTGGCATTCAAAGTTGTCTAGAACATTGATGTCATCCATTTATCTCTATTGGATATTATGGTCTTTGGCACTCCATGTAAATGAAATATCTCTTGGAAAAATTTCTTGGGAAAGGTCAACGATCCATTCTTAAGGTTCCCTAGAATAAAATGTGCCACCTCGGTCAACTTATCGACTGTTACTAGAATGACATGATGCCTGAATTTTCTTAGAGGTAACCCCTTTATAAAATCCATACTGATCACTTGCAATTTATAATCAGGTATATCATGAGGATAAAGAAGCCTAGCTAGATGCACATGCTTAGCCTTGACTCGCTAACACTAAAAAAGCATCTGGCTATGTATTTTTTTACGTCCTTCCTGAGTTTCAACATAAAGTACAAGGTTTTCAACTCTGCGATCATCTTTGTAACTCCAGGGTGTCCAAAATATGGTGCATTGTAGACTTCTTCTAAGACTAGCTTGCTAAGCTCTCCAGAATATAGAATATACATCCACCTCTAGTATCTTAAGATACCTTCTGATTCGAACTCATACCCATCGAATCGATGGTCTAACAGATTCTCTTCTAAATCCTTTTTCACCCTCTTGTAATGCTCATCTCCCTGCAAGTGTTGCATCTTCTAAATCCTTTTTTACTGCCTTATGTTAGACCTCATAGAGGTCATGGTTGCTAGATGTATTCTTCTACTAAGAGCATCTACCACCCAGTTTTCCTTCCCTTTAATTTACTCAATTCCAAAGTCATACTCACTAAGGAATTCTAGCCATCTCCTTTGCTTAGTATTGAGGTTTAGTTGAGTGAAAATGTACCTTAACCCCAAATGATCCATTTTGAGTTCAAATCCCAAAAGTTAGCACCTCCACATGTACAAGGAATGCACTATAACTTCTAACTCTAGATCATTAATTTATTTCATGTTATTCCAACTTCCTAGATTCATAGTCCACCACATTCCCCTCTTGCATTAACACTAATCGTAATCCATCTCTTGAAGCATCCATGATCACTAAGAATTGACCATTGGGATCTAGAATAATTAGCACTGGGGCTGTTGTGAGTTTCTCCTTTAAGATTTGGAAAGCTTGTTCACATTTTTTAGTCCACTCAAATCTCTTACCTTTATTTTGAAGAGATGTTATTGGGGTAGCTATTATAGAAAACCCTTGCACAATTTTTTTGTAATATCTGGCAAGGCTCATAAAAATTTGCACCTCTGACACATTTTGAGGTGTCGACCATTCTACAATTGCTTTTATCTTCTTAGGGTCCACAAAGACTCCCTCAGTTGAGCTAATGTGCCCTAGGTAATTCATCATATATTGATAAAACAAGCACTTGGATAGCTTTCCAAAACATTGCTTTTCCCTCAAATGTTGAAGGACTATCCTTAAGTTTTGATTGTGTTCCTTAATAGACTTGGAATAAACCAAAATATCATTGATAAAGATTAGGAAAAAATCATCCAAACAATCAAAACACACATTGTTTATAAGATTCATGAAAGCTATGGGTGTGTTGGTCAACCCAAAAGGTACAATGGTGAACTTGTAATGTCCATACCAAGTTTGGAAAGTCATCTTTCAAATATCCTTTTGTTTTATCCACAATTGATGGTAGCCATACTTGAGATCTATTTTTGAGAAAAGTATTGCTCCCTTCATATGATCAAATAATTCATTGATCCTCAAAAGAGTGTAGAAATTATTGATGGTTTCCTTGTTCAACATCTAATAATCAATACATAGATGCACTTGGTTCCATCCTTCTTTTGCACAAAGAATACTGGTGCTTCCCATGACCATACACTAGGCCTAATAAGCCCTTTGCATAATAGCTCTGAAAATTGGGCTTTGAATTCATAAAGTTTTGTGTTGGTCATCCTATATGGAGCCTTAGACTATGGCTTCGCTCCTAACATTAAGTCAATTGAGAAACCAAATTCTCAATTTGAAGGCATCTCAATGAGATCTTCGGGAAACACATCTCAAAATTGGACTAAGAATTGGATAGTCATCAAGGTATGGTTTCTCATTGTTAGGTTCACTAACATGCACAACATATATGACACAACCCTTCCTTCAAGCTCCCTTAAGCTACATGGTTGAGATTTTTCTAAGCTTCAGGGGTCATTGTACCCCATGTATCTCAACAGGGTTCCTATAGTCATCCATACAAATCATCATCTTATCCTCACAATTTACAATGGCCTTGTGCTTAGTCAACTAGTTGACTCCTAAGATTACATCATAGGATCCTAATGGTGTAACATGAAGGTTAACTTGGGTTGTAAAGTTGGGAAGTTTCAACTCACTACAAAAAAAAAACATGAATCTACTTCCCACTCTGCTCCATTCCCATACTAAACAGACCATGAATTTTCCATATATCCAAGTTGAATGGGTAGCTTAGAAATCATTCTAGGACCTATGAAGCAATTAATAGCTCCAGTATCTATCAAAAAAGTTCATCAGTTTGGCCATAGATCTTACCCATCGATTGAATCAGAGAAGCCTGGTACTCTGCTTGCCTGTTATCCATCGTTGCATGGATCTTGTATTGCAGGGTCTATTGCTAGCTTCCTTCCTTTCATGACCTAAAATTCTAAGGGAAGTTAGATGCATAATGGTCTCCCCCACATTTGTAACATCAATCACATGGTCCTTTCCAACCTACAACCTTGTCCTTTTTTGAGTACCCTTTCCTACCATTATAGCTATCTTCTCCCTTATTTTTTCTTTTATTCCTTTTTCCTTGGTTGCCTTCTTCCTTTTCTAGAGGGTCGCCTTCACTTTTCAAACTTCTAATATGATGGTATTTGTTTCCTTTCTATTCATCACCCTTCTGAAATCTTCTATTTCTAAATCGAGGCTTGGAGTCAAATCCTTTGCAAATATTGGACAACTGGTGTAGCTTTTGTTCTTGCTTAATGGCCTTTTCAAAAGCTTCTACCATAATATGAGCATTGTGAAGATCCACTTCAGGTCTAATGTGGGGTCTTAGTCCCAATATAAACTTTCAAATCCAAAAATTCTCATTGGATTGATACTACAACACATACTTGAGCAAGTTGGTAAACTTTTGTTGTTGTAAATAAAGTCTTGTACCTAGTTAATTCATTACTAAGAGACTTATTTACATGTTAAGTTTACTTAGGTCCTAGGAAGGAATCTTTCTAGAAGGTGTTAGTTTTCATTAGTTGTTATCTTTTTTTTTTACTTGTAACACATGTTAACCTATGTAGTTATGGTCAGTTGTCTCATGTCATATGATTAAGATACCTTTCATAATATTATTAAATATTGTATCTCACCTTGGCTATATAACCAAGGGGTCCCTACTACATTATACACAGTATGAATTGAATTATATTTGTATATGTATATTCTCTCTCCTATTCTTTCCATTTTGCCTCAAGATATTGGAAGCCAAAGCCAATTCTAACATGGTATTAGAGAAGGTTGGGTGCCATTAGATAGTCTTTTTATGAAGAGATATGGTAAATCTTGAATAGTTGAGTGTGCTCTTCTCTTACATTGTATAATGATCTAGAGAATCAAAAAAAATCGATAGCAATACAATATTTGGGGGTATTCCATTTTTTTACTCTTTATTGTATTCTAAAATCAAAGCTTGTTGGTGCAAATCTAAGATCACCATTGTGTCTAGAAGGTTCGAGAAAGTTGAATTTTCTTTTTGTTTCATCCAAATTAGACATATAAGGCCAAATCTATGAGGGTTTGAAGCTGAAGAGCAATTTCTAGATCCAAAAGGTAGCTACATTTAAGGAGCATTTCAGGTCAAATCCAATTATCCCATTGCATCCAAAAGGGCCAAAACCCTAAGATTGACTGTCAAATCATCAAATTTGGAGTAGTTGTCCATAGAGGCAAAAATATTTTTCCCAAGGAACTGTATGACTCCCCAAGTCATCATAATTGTAGTGGTACAATTTTTTAAAATATATTTTTTTTTATTTTGAATTATTTTCTAAAAATTTCAAAAAATAGTTTCAGAAAAATATATTTGAAATTGTTTAAAAAATCACTACAAAAAATTTTGTTTTGGAAAAAAAGTAGACAAAAGTCTACAGATTTTATTAAAAGTGAAGGGTACCCTATACATAGCAGGGTACCACAGTACTTGTTGTTGTAGCACGCCACCACCCATCCACCACATGACAAGCATCTAGACTACGGGTCCTTACTCAAATTGGTGGTAAAAACTCAGGAAACCAATAAACATTAAACTAACAACCAATAGAAGATTCTAGCACCAAAAACAAGATTCTTTACCATGAGGAGCATGTTTTGCTAACCCCGTGATGACTTTATAAATGTCAAATTCAAGCTCGAGTTTGGTAGGGAATATTCCACCCAAGGAGAATTTTTTGTTTTAATGTGCATCCAGACATCAATTTTAATCATGTGTAATGTTGATGTCATCATTGCATCAGTGATGACATCAGCATCCTAAAAAAAAAAATCCCCCTCACCATTTGCATTTTGGTTTTGGAAGCTGATTTTCAAATGTCCATATCTTGCTCATTTTGACTCCTTTTCTTGAGCAATGTTTTTTTTTAATTTGGGCTTTTTTTTTTGCACTCTTCATAGTGGTGCAATCAAATTTTGGTTTTGGTGTCTAGTTTTTCTAGAAATTGTAAATTATCATAGGTGTTGTTGCTTCATCCTCATTCTGGGAACTTCAGGAGCTCATATCTTGCTCCTACAATAACATTTTTAGGTGATTTTTTTTTAAAGTGAATATTTTTTCGTGTACTTTCTAGTGGTGTAATTAGATTCATATCATCTACTATAAAAATTTCATTTTGAGCCTCTAGCCTATTTTTGGCATTTCCATGTACTAAGATCAAAGTCCACTTCATTGTTTTGGCAAGTGGCATTTGTAAACACACTAAGTATAAAGTTCCAAATTAGATATTGCTTAGGGGGGTTTCATGATTGAGTAATTTTCGGGGGGTAATCTTGTAGTGGTTGGTTTCATTATTTTTATTGGTTTGTGTTCTTGCAATGGGGAAATCTCAAATTGAACTCTTAACTCCACATAATTATCCTACATGGAAAAAATCAGTATGGAACTATCTCATGGGAAAATGTCTAATAGGCTATCTAAAGGAAATCATTTCTTAACCTACTGATGCTACAGAATTGAAAGGATGGGAGATCAATCATGAGAAAACACTTGGATGCATATGTTCATTAGTCTCATTTGATTTACAATTTAATATTGAATCATGTAAAGCACCTAAAGAGGCTTGGGAAGATTTTTGAAAACTTGTATGGTAAAATAGATAAGATTAGGGGATATCATATTGATAATGATTTGATGAATCTTAATCCTAAATGTTTTAACCACATCCAAGACTACATCTCCAAAGTTAAGAAACTATGAACACAATTAACAAAATGCAGCATTGTTAAAGAGGATTTACAACTGATTCTAAATGTGTTATCTAAGCTTGCTCCTAACTATTCAACATTTGTTTCTACCTTTCATACCCATTGAATTTCTATGGGAGCACCATATGTTGATCCTAAGTTTGATGACTTTGAAAATATCCTTATCGAGGAGGAAGTTAAGTTAATAAACATTGGTCTAATCAAGTCTTCCAAGTCCCATGCATTATTAGCGAGTCTAAGGTACATAAAGAATCAGTGAATATCGATAAGAAGCAAAAGAAGAAAAAGAACATTCCACATAAAGAATCAGAATCCTCTTCCAAAGAAAATTAATTTAAGAAGGAAAGGCCTACTTGTGCATATTGGAAGAAGGATGGACATGAACACTATTGTTATAAGAATGATATTGATGAGTTGAAAAATATTCTCAAAAGGAATCACTTTGATATACCTTCTAGAATGTCTAGATCACCTCCTTCAAAATAGTCTAAAAAGGAAAAAGGTCAAACATCTACATAAAAATATAAAGAACATGCTCTTTGTGCTCTTTTAGGTCATGAATCAGTGAGATGGCTTCTCTAGATTTAGGAGCATCTCATTTTATGGCATCTTCATGGTATATATTCTCTTCTTTCCAACCTTGTACTACGTCTCCTATCTTGATGGGAAACAATACATACATGAGTGTAATTGGGAAGGAATCTATTAGTTTTTGGGATAACACTTTCTAGGATGTTTTTTGTGTTCCTCATTTAACAAACAATCTTCTTTCCACATATCAGATTACACATAGTGGAGATGGGAGAACTATGGAGTTCACACCTAATTCAATCATCATTCAATATTTGGGGAGTAGAGAGATCATTGCTACTACGATAGTTGATCATTCATCTCGGTTGTATACCTTTATAGATTTTTCTTCTAATGGAGAATGTATTGTTCCTTTGATTGGTGATCACTGTAACACCCGCCATGCAAACCCAAAGAACACAGACAAAGAAACTAATTTTTTTTTTTTTTTAAACAATACAATTGAACATGTAAGAACATTAGCCATACACACATAACACATTACATTACACTATTACACTTAGTTATCTAGGGCACGCGAGGTTACTTCACAAACAACTAACAACGAAAACAAAGATAACAACAACACAATTCACCACTTGTAACTATATTCAATGATCACACAAGCTACACGAAAAGATAGAAGTGAATTATTAACTTTGGCAATAGAGTCTACTTACTTAGGTCAGCTTACATACCTCTTACATTCTATTTTATCGACAAGTCCTTGCTCCCAATGCCTATACCTGCAAGGTCTACATGACTTGGCACACACATTAGATCAAAGATAGTTAACACATGATCACTAAAAGGAGTGATATAAATCAATGGTAGTTTTTTTTACGTTACCAGAAATAAACGACAAGACTCAAACAAGACTCAGAAGAACAGTCCTAGGGGCCCGACCTAATGCCTTGGGAGCTCATCACTCAATGGCCTTGCCTACGTATATAATTCGCAGAGGCACCGTAGTTCGACAACTTGAGCTGTTCCAACTCATTGACTGACCAACCAAGGGTTCACTCAAAAGACTTCCAAGGAGGAATCTACCTCAACACAAAAGTAACACATCACCACAAATACACACTACCTCAAACCTCTATTCGTAAGCATTATGTGACCCATACAAAATTACATACAAGAAGAGTGGGTATACAACCATTTCTAGGGTCCATCACCCCAGACAGTTTCTTAGGCGGCTGCCACCCACTTAGGTGAAGCCGAAGACTGAAGAACTATGAAGCATAATCTTGCAAAATAAAATAAAAATAGCCTACTCAGATATTTATTCATCCATGTAAAAGAAAGGTCACAAGGCATAACAACAGTAGCCATTAACGACTTGCATTCACAATTGGAAGACTAAACCACTCGACAATCAAGTCAATCATACTCACAAGAGTTTTAAAAGTAACTATCCTATCAAGGACTTATGAATCAATGGTAAAAAGAATGCAAGGAAAAATAATCATTCAAGAAATTGTCTAAATTCATTTACTTGCATTGGCCTTCTCATTTATCTAAATGTAAGTTGATCAAAAATCAATCATTCAATTGTCTGGGTAAGTATGAATACAATCCAAGCATTAGTCATGAAGAGAATGGAGGGGTACTACGACTTGAATGACCAAATCTATAATATATACCCTATGACATTGATGACAACATTTCTATAATCTTAACAAAGCCTTTATACTTCCCTTGAATCTAATTACTCAATTTTAAGTTCAGTTCCAAAGATTATTTACTCTAAATAGTTCTACTTGATAATATCTATAGTAGCAATAATCCAATTATTTAAATTACAAGGCAACCCTCTTAAATTCTTATAACTAATTAATCCCCAAACTTTCACCCCTTAGCAATATTAACTTTTCCTAACTCTCAAATATATATAAGATAATACAATTACTTCAATTATCTATCAATTCAACTTAATTATGATCACAAATAAATGCTCACTATAATTATAACTTATCCAATTAAAAAGAAATCTTTTATTAAATAATATTACTCATTTCTTTGCTTATTATATAATCTATCACATTCCTTTTCCATTTTATGTGATAATATTATATATTTTATCATATTGATGATAAAGTGAAATCATTACACATCAACCAATACCCAATCTTAAGAAAATTAATCCACCCTAATAAAGAAATTGATCAAACACCAATGTTCTATGTGATGATCCTTGTAAAGGACATACAAACAACAATTAAATGAGTAGAAGGGAGTATGACATTCAAAAGATCATCTAGTTTCCTTTCATTTACCTAACGTACATACACAATTGATCAAGGAAACCATAACATGCAAATCTCCACCTTGCATTATTTCTAATTTAACTATCCCTCTTGTAACTAACCAAATTAAGAATAAACTATTTCATCAATATTTACACAAATTATCAAATATTAACATAAAATAATTTCTCTCTATTCATTTTATTCATTAACACTTCACATAACTCTTCAACTTAATCACATAATATATTTAATCTGGTCCTTTACGCTTTAGTACATAAGTAATTTTAGTGATATTTATTCTAAGTAACCAACTACATTATAAATTTACAAGATGTTAAAGTACAACAAGATCTTAGCTATGAAGGTTAAAACGTGAAAATAAAACATATAAGAAATACTTAAAAGAATACATACCTCTAACCTTAGATCAAACAAGCATACTTAGATTCACACAACTAAACTAACAAATGGTGTCTGCCTTCATGTCTTTTGTCAAGATACCTTAGTAGGTAGATCACAAAAAATTTCAATGTTAGATTGTTAAACGAAGAAGTACAATACAATTAATACCAATGAGAACCAACCATCCATTAGTAAAAGATAAATTGCTTATTTCCCTAAAACCTCTTTATAAACGTAAAACCTTATTATTATTAATTTAATTATTAAAATACAAATAAATACATTTTGAATCCTAAAACACACATATATATAATATACATATCTTAATTCCTTGAAGAGGAAATATAAATAGAGAATATATATTTTTTTAAAGAATCCCCAATATTACATTATCAATACCCTTCCCTTTTAATTCAAAAGAATCTTTTGTAAGGTTATGGGAATATATTCCCCTCTATTTAACTTAAGGGGGTATTTTAATTAATAGGATGCCTTTTTTATACGTATTATAGTGCCTTTTCATGGGGTGGATATTAAGGCACTTTATTCTCAACTCTATCCTATGTAAAGGTTCCTGTATAATAAGGCTTTCCCTTTCGCAATAGAAAAAAAAAACAATCATACTCAATGTATTTATTTCTAAGGCATAGCAACATACTATGCTTCATGTTAAGGAAAATGAATAGGCATAGTTCCTATCTAAAGCGGTAACAATACATTAGCCTACCCGTCATTCGTAAACATTGGGCCATCCTTTAATTTATGCATTGAAGAATTTAAGCGGATGGAAGAGACAGAAAGAGAAGTATTTATCTGCCACCACAGTGAGAAGTTGGTATTGGCATTTTCTTTATTAAGTCTGCCCCTGGAATCAACTACTAAAGACGGGAGAAATTCAGGTGTAACAGCAGGTGTGCGGATTGGAATGATATTGTAGAATGAGTACAAAATGAAGATTACAAGGAAGCTCTCAAAATATGGAGTTAGTGAAACTCGTAGTCATCAAGAGATGTTAGCTGATGGAATGGAATGACTGCACCGAGATAGATAATTGACATGACATAAGAAACTTTCAATGAATCTGCTAGAGGGGACGCACGCATTGAGGATGTTCAGAGAGATGAGAACCATTTCCATTCCTAAAGCAGGCACGATGATCTTTAGGAAAATTTATTTCTATCCAATGTTAAAGCACACATATACACTAAACTAAATCCTACCTAGCAAGTTTTACATGCAAGAGAGAATAAGAAGCAGATCGATGGAATTCAACTACAAGCATGCAAGAGAATGAAGAATAGCAAAACAGAGACGAGTATGAGGTGCAGATAATGGAATTCGCCTCAAGCAGATTTCACTAAGGATGCCACAGAAATGTAAGTGCAGTGACCACATTATTCTGTATGCTTCAGACTAAAGCAAGGAAACCAAACCCATAGCGCAAACTTGTAAATCAAATCACCTGATAAAAGAAACTCATACAGGCCTATTTTAATTGCAGGCAACAAAAGAAACTGCATATAAATAATTAATGTAACATCTTAAAGACAAAATAGCGAGTGATAGCAAAGCATGGAAAACTTATCTCAATCGCTCCAAACACTCAAGAAGTGCCTCCATCCGATGCCTGGCCAAGGTTGCAGGATATCTTATCATTCCTCCTTTATTCCCAAACATGCACACAACCCTCGTCTTGGGTTGGAAGATGGCTTTCAGTTGCTTCCATGAATTTTCTCAACAAGCGTGTAAGATTGAGAAGATGAATTGGGTATGGAAGAATGGGCAGAGTAGCCGAACCCTCTCCCTTCAAAGATTATTTCCCAAAGACTTTTATTAACATTCCCATGCAAAGAGGTCCGTTACATGCAATATCCTAAATTAGTTCTTGCTTAAAACTGTCATAATGATGCATTATCTATTTTTTTTTAAAAGCTCATAAAAATCACAAAAGAAATTATATTTTTTTTAAAAGCAAGCTTTATATTAAATCTCCATTCTCATTCGCTCTTTTCATTTTATTTTTTTTATTCTTTTATTTATTTATTTTTTCTATTTTCAATATTTTTTTGTTTTGATTCCTGTTTTTTTACAACCTTACTTGTAAAGCATATTATCCAATTAATTTAAATAATTTATTTTGATAATTATCTTCAACCAGTGAGTTAATTGAAATAATAAACATAATTTATTATTTAATTAACATTTAATAAAATACATGACATTTTATAAATAAATAAAACATTTAAGTATTTAAATACAATTTAATCTAACATTTTAATAAACAATATTACCCTTTTTAATTAATCCAATCACAACATATAAAATACCATTAGCCGCTCTTGCCCTATCTTTCTCTTCCGACTCCTTAGTCAGACTACCTGCACATCTCAAGTGAGAATGGAGGAGTACTACATCCTCCCCCCCTAAAACTCGACTTACTCCTGGAAGTCACATGGCTCAAAATGGAACATAACCACATTAGTACCAAAATCTCTCTAATCTATAATTGATGTACACCCTCTTTCTGAATCATTGCAACTAGAATCACTATTCGGCTTCACATTTGAAAACAATATCTTCTTAACTACTTTTATTTATAATAACATCCTTGGTTTCGGCATTAGTAACAAAGCCAGTACTCTTATCGACTCAATTTTTCATTACAACAAGCATCTTCAAAACATCATAGAAAGAATACACATCAATGATTACTTGAAATTAACAAAAATACTCACCATAACATGATTCAGTAACATATTTTAAGTCACAATTTACGATTCTCAATAATATCCAATCTATTTTATACCACAGAGTCACAATATACCCACGTTTAGAACAACATGGTCATCCCTCTTTCACATTAATAGGCACAAAATATAAGAAATATTCTTCTAACACATACATACACAGTCACAGCACTGGGAACCACATACCGAGGCTACACAAGGGTCCATCTGGACGCCGGAAAGCAGCATACTAATCCGTGATACATAATCCATGAGCCAAGAGCCAAAATCCATCTCACATTATCCATACCTCACACTCAGTGGCTTGATGGTGTTAGGCCACACACACATGGCAAGACCATCCAAACAAGACCACTATGACCCATCTCTTGTTGTACAAGGTGGTTAGCCTCCAAAAGATAGTCATCACACATAGGTGGGTAGTGGGTCCTAGCTATAAAATAGCCTCACATACCCCCATCCTCAAGGTTCCCTGCGTCTACTTCCTCATATACACTCACCAAGTACGCCTCATACGTCCTTGGAGAGGAATCACAATACAACACATAGCCAACCTCGAAAACAATAAGGATAAATTAGTTTAGCCACCAAAGCCATAATTAAAAGAAAACAAAATTTCAATTTCAACAATAAAGAAATAAATGTGTACAATTCCAACACTAAATCAAATGTAACCATGAGGCTACGAGCAAATAAAATCACAAGGTGTGGCTAAACCATCACAATCAAATATACAAAGTGTCGGCTTTCACAATCACTAGAAAATCATCAATAATTATAAAGAAAGTTCACAATCTTAGAAATTGCACTATACAACACTGCGTGACTAGATACTAGCCACCAAACGAGGAAGGAGGGAACAACGTCCGGCTATACAATAGCCCCCATGTGGTGCGGAGTGAGCACGCCATCCACATGACCCAGAGCGTGCTCCTCGGCTACACTCTGCCTCGCGTCGTCACGCGACATGGACTAACCAAGTGGCCCTCGCACTCCTTGGTTGCCCGCATAGGATGTGCACCTCGGCCTCCATCCTGCATCGCATCTCAGTGCGGCGTGGTCATACACCAGCCAGAGAAGGCACGCACTGGTCGTATGCCGCATGGCAGTGTGTCCGTGGCTCCGCGGAAGTAGGCACGCGCTAGACACACCCCGCATAGCGATACCTCGTGGAAAAGGCACACGCAGGTACTCGCCGTCGCCAGAGGTATACATGGCTAGGACCTACCCATATGCTAACCGACCCAAACACTGTCGAAAGCAAACATGAGTATCCCTCTACAAATGTGTGAGGCCCCATTACGCTCATCACACAAGTAGGCTATCATAGCACATCTCATAGTGCACCTTCACGTGTCTAAGCACGTGGCATCGTGTCCTCGAGCCCAACTCGCTACCATCAACAACACGACATCATCACCGGCACTGTGTCGGAACATCAGTGGGGTGTGGCATCGTATCCCTTGCATCATGTCGAAACATGTGCAAATACGGTGTATGCAATACATATATGGGCATATCACTATGGGGCTACTCGAGCTTCATCTCTCATACGAATGAGGTTCACTCGCTAATGTTAGCTCAACGTCCCTATGGACGGCCAGACCAATACTAACAACCAATGCTGCTATACTCAAAACTGTGGGGTTTAGGCTGTCACATATGAATCAAGTACCCTGATCCATCATAAGGGGAAGTAGTGAGTACGTTTCCTTGGGATTGGTTGAGCTAAGAATACTCTGCGTCGCAATATGCATACACTACACACTCCGCCCAAGGAACTTTGTGGCTGCTACTACCCCATTCACAGATTGAGGGACTAGAGAACCAAAAGAAAAGAATCCATGAAACTAGCTTTTGGCTACTCTTATATGTATAGATTTTCAACCACACGTGGGTTGGCCCTCAATCAAGTAACAAACATACACACATAATGGTATGGTTAATCCCACACCAAATACAATATTTTTCCCATGGATGGCTACATAGTATCACCATCGCATGGCACACAAAGCAAGCACAGGGTACTCACAACACTCAATCAATGCACAGTTACTGGTTTCTTCACATTTACAGGGATTACAATTACATGCACAACTCCATTATTCTTCAAAAGATCACATTCCATAAGTACTATTTTCCATATATCTCATGATGCTACAAGCCAATATCATGATTACTGTGATCACTTAACAACTCCAATTAATAAATTCACATTCACCTCGATTCATTGAGTATAACATTTTTGCCTTCATAACATATGCATATGTAGACTAACTTTTCTTCTAGATAGAATATATAAACCGGACAACATAATGGGCTCATATGAAACCAGAGTGCCCAGTGTTAGAACCTTTGCTCTGATACCAAGTTGTAACGCCTGCCATGCAAACCCAAAGAACACAGACAAAGCAACTAATTTTATTTTATTTAAAACAATACAATTGAACATGTAAGAACATTAGCCATACACACATAACACATTACATTACACTATTACACTTAGTTATCTGGGGCACGCGAGGTTACTTCACAAACAACTAACAACGAAAACAAAGATAACAACAACACAATTCACCACTTGTAACTATATTCAATGATCACACAAGCTACACGAAAAGATAGAAGTGAATTATTAACTTTGGCAATAGAGTCTACTTACTTAGGTCAGCTTACATACCTCTTACATTCTATTTTATTGACAAGTCCTTGCTCCCAATGCCTATACCTGCAAGGTCTACATGACTTGGCACACACATTAGATCAAAGATAGTTAACACATGATCACTAAAAGGAGTGATATAAATCAATGGTAGTTTTTTTTACGTTACCAGAAATAAACGACAAGACTCAAACAAGACTCAGAAGAACAGTTCTAGGGGCCCGACCTAATGCCTCGGGAGCTCATCACTCGATGGCCTTGCCTATGTATATAATTCGCAGAGGCACCGTAGTTTGACAACTTGAGCTGCTCCAACTCATTGACTGACCAACCAAGGGTTCACTCAAAAGACTTCCAAGGAGGAATCTACCTCAACACAAAAGTAACACATCACCACAAATACACACTACCTCAAACCTCTATTCGTAAGCATTATGTGACCCATACAAAATTACATACAAGAAGAGTGGGTATACAACCCTTTCTAGGGTCCATGCCTCCATCTGATGCCTGGCCAAGGTTGCAGGATATCTTATCATTCCTCCTTTATTCCCAAACATGCACACAACCCTCATCTTGGGTTGGAAGATGGCTTTCAGTTGCTTCCATGAATTTTCTCAACAAGCGTGTAATATTGAGAAGATGAATTGGGTATGGAAGAATGGGCAGAGTAGCCGAACCCTCTCCCTTCAAAGATTATTTCCCAAATACTTTTATTAACATTCCCATGCAAAGAGGTTCGTTACATGCAATATCCTAAATTAGTTCTTGCTTAAAACTGTCATAATGATGCATTATCTATTTTTTTTTAAAAGCTCATAAAAATCACAAAAGAAATTATATTTTTTTTAAAAGCAAGCTTTATATTAAATCTCCATTCTCATTCGCTCTTTTCATTTTTTATTTTTTATTCTTTTATTTATTTATTTTTTTCTATTTTCAATATTTTTTTGTTTTGATTCCTGTTTTTTTACAACCTTACTTGTAAAGCATATTATCCAATTAATTTAAATAATTTATTCTGATAATTATCTTCAACCAGTGAGTTAATTGAAATAATAAACACAATTTATTATTTAATTAACATTTAATAAAATACATGACATTTTACAAATAAATAAAACATTTAAGTATTTAAATACAATTTAATCTAACATTTTAATAAACAATATTACCCTTTTTAATTAATCCAATCACAACATATAAAATACCATTAGCCGCTCTTGCCCTATCTTTCTCTTCCGACTCCTTAGTCAGACTACCTGCACATCTCAAGTGAGAATGGAGGAGTACTACAATCACACCTTTGATTCAGAGGAGACATTTGGCTTCTTCAACTTGGGAGTTCTCACATTAGATCCAATTCTTGAGTCATGCATTCTATCTCCTTCATCTGCTCTTGTAACTGAGGATGTTTGTGATTCAATAGTTTTGGTTCCTTGTGATTTAGTGCAGTAGGACATACATCACCTTTTAGATTTGGCTACTTTAGATGACTTCTTGATAGGTATTTCATACTTTTTTTTGGAGTTCATATTGCAAATTTGGGAGACACCATTGATTACATTCATCTTCTCTTTGATGGAGAATATCCTTCTTTAGTTGTTGCGAGGGAACACTTTGTCCCTCTTGTTCAATCTCTAAATGATCACTCTTCACATTTTGATGTGACTATGGATACTTTTGGATAGCATTTGGAGGAGGCTTCTTTGTCTTTAGAGGGGATATCATTTTCTTTGGATCATGTTCTACATTCATCTCTACTAGATTTTGGATTGTCTTCTTCAATAGTGTGGCCTAGAATTCCTATTTGGAGTGTGTCAGCTTTTGGAATCAACATGGAGACACTAAGAGCATTATTCAGAGACATCATCAAATATCATCCATCTTCTTGACATCCTGCATACTATCATGGTTTTGTTTCTTCCTAAGGGGATTAATGTTGTTTGACAAGAGTGGATCATCTTTAGCATTCAATGTCAAGCTTCTACCATCATTACAAGAGACTCAACATTGAGGGGAGGCTACCTTGTCTCTCTTCTACTTCTCTCTTATCCATGGGGGATCCTTTTTCTCACATGGGGTTTTGGCCTTCTCATGCATCATTGAGCACATTTTTTTTTTGTATTTTATCTCTCTTTTAGGGAGGAGTATTTTCCCACTGGGTTTTCTCTTTTTCTCTATTTGTGAGAGATTTCATTTGCATTTGTACATTGGTACCTAACATGGCCTCGTAACCAAGACCCATCCTTGCATCTTTGTGTCATTTGCATAATAATTAGCTACTCCCTAAGTTTCACTTAATGGGGGGTGTTGATGTAAATAAAGTCTTGTACCTAGTTAATTCATTACCAAGGGATGTATTTACATGTTAATCTTACTTAGGTCCTAGGAAGGAATATTTATAGAAGGTGTTTGTTGCCTTTAGTTGTTACCTTATCTTTTGAATTGTAACACATGTGAACCTAGGTAGTTGTGATAAGTTGTCTCATGTCATATGATTAAGACACTTGTCATAATCTTATGGCATCTTGTATCTCATCTTGGCCCTATATAACCTGGTGGAAGAATGAAGAAGAATGGCTAACTATACATTTTTTGTGTTTTCATTGATGTCACCATGTTATACGAGTTGTGACTCTAAGACTAAGTCATTGCTTGATCCGATATTTTGGTCTGGTATCTGAACTAGTATACAGTTTACATCCTCTGATATTTTGGTTTGTAATCCTCACGATTGATATTTGTTGCTTGCGGTTTTGTGAAATAGTTTATGGATGTTGGAATCATGTATGTTTAGAATCTCTCATGCACAGGTCCTCGTATGGTGTATCAACAATATTCTATTGATTGCATTTTTCTATTTAGCCTATGTCTGGCTGACCTCCTGGATAATTAGTGTTATGGTGAATTAATTTTGTTATGAAGACATATGTGTGACCTATCTTAGGTCTATACTGACATAATGAAGCATTCTACACATTTTTATTTATTGTTTGGAAATATTTTGTGAAAGCTTGAAGCTGAAAATTGATATTTTGGTAAATAAGGATTGCATCTAATTAGGTCAACCTAATTGATGCTTGTGAATGGGTCAAATATATATATGTCAGACAGTTTTGAAGATTGTAGTGAGAGACGAATTACATTGATGTGGATGTAAAGAAGTGCAAAAATGATGAAGTGGATTAAGTAAGTTTATTGAGCATCATCATTACTGAATCAATAGTTGTTGGGTGCACTTTTACCAGTTCATTCTGGTTTTCAAGCCATTTTTTTGTTTTGTAATCCTTGTTGTAGGTAGTGAGCCTCCTTGTGTAAGTAGTGAGCTTTTCTATCAAGACAGTGGGTCCTATTTTGGGTAGTGAGCCCTTTGGCAGTGAGCCTTATATATTTGGTTTTTGCTATTACTTTATATTTTGAATTAATCCTCACTGTGGTTTTTCCCTTATTGGGTTTTCCACATAAAATCTGGTGTTCATTGTGTTGATTTTTCTTTCTTTTATCTGCATTTCATGTTCATACTTAATAACAAAATAGTGTGGTTGTGAAGTTGATAAGTGTGTGAAGTTTTGTGTTTCAATTTGGTGACAACTGATTCACCCCCCCTCTCAATTGTCCTACACCTTTAAAACATTCATATCATAGCTTTGGTTCCTTGGAGAAGATCTCAACCGCTTGAGGAAGATCCTAAAGGTTGAACAAATGGATGACAAAGAAGAACTTTGGGCTGCATTTGAAGATCTTGATAAGGATGAAAATGAAAACAAAGATTTGAAAGAAAATCTTGATGAGGAAAATGAATGTGTCCAGAAATTGAAAGATAAATTAAAGTAATTCAAAGAAATGCATAGAGAAGTGAGTGAGCAATAAAAATAAGAGATCATTAAATTGAAAGTGCTAGTAGAAAAAAATAAGAGAATTGAAGAATTTCTAAATACAATGGTGTAGAGCAAGACTGATGAATGCACTAGACTTGAACAAGAGGTGGCAAACTTGAAAGTAGAACTAGAAAAAGAAACACTCTGTGAATTTTTTTTCAAATCTAGCTCCAACAAGCTTGATGAGTTGATTGTAGGACAAAAAACAAGTAAAGACAAAGGTGGCTTGGGAAATGAGATTGGTGAAAGATCAAAGGATAATCAAAAGAATCAAGACAAAGGGAAGCAAAAAATAAATTCAAGGAAATTTTCTAGAAAACCGCCTATCAGATAGCCAAATGGTCAAAGGTATCTATCTTTCAATCATGTCTTCTTTTCATGTAATAAATTTGGTAATAGGGAAATTGAGTGCAAAAGTAGAATGAATCAATTTCATGGTTCCTTCCCTGGAAAATGCTTTTCATGCAAGAAATTTGGACATAAAGCCACTGAATGAAGATCTCAAGTGAGAATGATTAGTCAAGTAATGATGAATAGGTTTAATGGAGGCATAATGAATCAATTTTTTGATGGCTATTTCCATATAGGCAACAAGTTTGAACACAAATAAAATCAATGTAGATAAAGGGTTAATGGAGGTTAGAAAAATTAAAAAGTGTTGTCTACTATAACTACAACAAACCTAGACATATCTCAAAATTTTGAAGAAGAAAGAAGGGAAAACAATATGTTTCGGTAGAGAAGAGCGAGCTAGTGAATAAAACTGACAAAGATGAGGTAAAGCAAGAAATGAATAAGATATGGAGGAAGAAAGAAGAAGAGACAGAGATAATAGATGTGTTTGTGCCCTCATTTGGTATAGACAATTCCTCTGGGAATTAGACCTAGCATGATCTTAGGGGGAGCATTAATAGAAAACTATATAAACCCCTTGGATGAATGGTGTGTTAGAAGTTGGCACGAGGGTATGTTGTAAAGAATGAGTAGACAAAGGTTATGAAAAATAAACTGGAAGAAAAATTGTAGGCATGTTCTTTTGTGGATCAATTTAAGGTTTACAGTGTAGAGAAATAAGGGTTTTATCAGCTTTTTGAAGTCTGTCACATTTAATGCAAATTAGGGCAAACCGATGGTGTATAAAGTAGAATTCACAAGTATTTTTTATCACTTGTGCACTTGAAGAGTTTGAAAGAAGACTTGGAACAATCTTAAAGTGATCTCAAAGAAATTTGGAGAAATTATGAGGTAATTTGAAGGAATTATTATGGATAATTTGGAATCATTTCTCAGTTTACAAAGGGGAAGAAGGGAAAAGGAAGAAGTTTCAATTGAAAAATAACAAATTCAAGAAAGATAAGCATGATGATGGATAGAGGATCATGTGGTGACATTCCACTGAAGTTGAAGGGTGTTGAATTGGAAGAATTTGATCATAGGAAGATGAAGGAAATGAAACTAGGGTTGAAGACAAATGAATTGCAAATCATAAAAAACCTAGGTATGGATTTATGGGGATAATTTCCCTAGTTTGTAGACAAAGAATCTATCTTGTTATTGTTAAGTCAATTCAAGAATGACAACATTATGTTGGAAAAACCCTATCTGATCATGAAGGAGGCAATCAAAGCTATTACTAGTTTATGCAGTGTTGGGGACCTCCCTAGGAAGAAAACCATGAAATACAAAGATATGGAAGAACTTATTGGTATCGACAAAGACCCTTGAGTTCTATTGATAAATACTATTGTTGATCCTACTGTAAGGTATGTTGCATACGACATCTCTTATAAAATCTATTTCATAAATTGTGAAGGTTCAACTTCGGCTATTGTTGTATATCTTACACACATGATGGTTAAGGAAAACAAGCAGTTTGATTTGTGTAGCCTAAATTACTAGAAAACCTAATTGATAATGTTAGAATGTCTTTGGTCGAGGGCTATCCTCTTTGGTTTGGGTCTTTGCTCATATGTTTGATATTTTACTTTTTGAGCTTACTAATGAGAAGAGATAATGTTAAGTGGGAATCTGGTATTCTTGTTGGAAAACAAGTTTTCTGGTATTTGGAATCAATGGAGTAAAATGCAAGTGTTTGTAGAACCTATTTCACATCCTTGAAGATGAATATGTGCTCTGACCTATGTTTGTTCCTAGACAGTTTGAAGAGGGTTCCTCTTCTAGAAAGAAAGAATTGGAAATTGTCATTGGTGAATCCCCTCTAGAATCTAAAAGGAGAAAATTTATCACAAAATATGTTATCACTATCTCAAAAGAAAAGAAGAATGGAGAAGAATTTCTATCTAGAGTTGACTTCTTTGATTTAAAGGATATACAAATGATGTTAGATAGAGGTGAGATGAAGAAGGTTAGTGAAATATTGATTTCATGCTCTTTGATCAAGAGACATAAGATTGATGATGGATTTATTGACTATCTACTCAATAGGGGTATTTTAGTTTCAAATGTGTCTGACTCATTACCGGATGATCTAGTAGAAGTTATTAAAGAAAAAACATTGTTAGAAGGACCTAAAGGTCACAAGTTTGAAGCTATGATTGAGAGAAGATGTTTCAAAGCAAAAAAAGTGTTATCTAAGCACATTAATGAGACAAGAGAATGCATCAAAGAAATATCTAACATCTACTGGTATTGTGTCTGGTGGTCGACAACTATTAACAATTGTAGAAGAAGAATTGAAGCCATTGAATCTGAGATAAATTGTATTGGAAAGAGTTTTGATTTCTTCAAAGAGAAGAATGGAAAACAAAGAATAAGAGTTGGTGAATTGAAAGTGGAGTTGTTGATTACTTAGAGACAAAGATAAGACTTGGTTAAAACCTTCTAGTTGGTTAAATAAATCGTTGAGGTCCAGTTGGATCATCTGTTTGGGATACTCTCTGATGCAGAAAATTGTGAACAACAATGTTTGTCTTCGGACCAGACATCCACTTTTATGCAGTTGTCTTTATTGGATGGTATGAGTGTAATGATGAATTTGATTGTGATTTCTTTGAAAAGTATTCTTTTGATAATAAGAGAAAGGTACAAGAAAAATTTTCATGTAAAAAGTGTTATTTTCACTTGAATGTTTGAAATGGAGAGTTGAAATTCCTTTGTATATACAATGTTACCATGTATATACGTTTGAATACTATTTTTTGTCACCCTTTGCCATTGATGTCAAAGGGGTAGGGAGGAGTAAAAATGGGACATAATAATGATGATAGGAGGAGAGAATATTGTGGCACGTGTTGCCATCAATGACAAAGGGGGAGATTGTTGGAAGAATGAAGAAGAATGCCTAACTATATAGTTTTTTTGTTTTCATTGATGTCACCATGTTATACGAGTTGTGACTACAAGAATAAGTCATTGTTTGATCTGATATTTTGGTCTAGTATCTAAATAGATATATAGTTTACATCCTTCGATATTTTGGTCTACAATCCTTTGAAGTTGATAGTTGCTGCTTGCAATTTTAGGAAATAGTTTATGGATGTTGGAAGCATGTATGTTCAAAATCTCTCATGCATAGGTGCTTGTATGGTCTATCAACATTATTATGTTGATTACATTTTGCAATTTAGCTTATCTTCGGCTGACCTCTTGGATAATTAGTGTTATGGTGAATTAATTTTGTTATGCAAATATATGTGTGACCTATCTTAGGTCTATGCTAACATGATGAAGCATGCTACACATTTTGATTTATTGTTTGGAAACATTTTGTGAAAGCTTGAAGCCGAAAGATGGTATTTTTGGTAAATAAGGATTGCATCTAATTAGGCCGACCTAATTGATGCTTGTGAATGGGTCAGATATATATGTTAGACAATTTTGAAGATTGCAGTGAGAGAAAAATTGCATTGATACAAATGTGAAGAAGTGTGAAAATGATGAAGTGTGTTAAGTCAGTTTATTAAGCATCATCGAAACTGTTTCAACACTTTTTAGGTGCACTTTTACCAGTTCAATCTAGCTATGAAGCCATTTTTTTGTTCTACAATCCTTTTTGTAGGTAGTGAGTCTCCTTGTGTAAGTAGTGAGCTTTTGTATTCAGATAGTGGGTCCTATTCTGGGAAGTGAGTCCTTTTGTAGTGAGCCTTATATATTCAATTTTTTGTATTACTTTATATTATGAGTTAATCCTCACCGTGGTTTTTCCCTTATTGGCTTTTCCACATAAAATTTGGTGTTCAAATGTTGTGCTGAATTTTCTTTCTATTATCTGCATTTCATGTTCATACTTAATAACAAAATAGTGTGGCTGTGAAGTTGATAAGTGTGTGAAGTTTTGTGTTTGAATTTGGTGACAATTGATTCACCCCCCTCTAAGTTTTCCTACACCTTTTAACATAACCAACATGGTCTCTACTACATTATACATAATATCAATTGAATCATATTTGTATATGCATATTCTCTCTCTCTTGTGCTTTCCATTTGGCCTCAAGATCTTGGCAGCCATAGCCAATTCTAACAACTTCTCTGATTACTAAACTACTATCAAGCCTCCCTAGTCAAATTTTGAAATTTGGTTATTTTCTTGTCAGAGAAAAGTTGTGGTAGGAACCCTTTTCTTAAAAATTCAAGGAAAAACTCCCAAGTAATGCATTCTTGTGGAAGTCTCCCTTCGGCCTTCTCATTGTCCCACCAAGTAGCTACCTCTCCATATAATTGATATTTTTCCCAAGTAGACTTGGTTTGATTTGATAGGTTGTGAAGCCCAAAATATTTTTCCATCTCTATGATCCAGGTCTTAGCCCCATATCTGATGGCCTTGCCATCAAAATTTGATGGTGCTACCCTCTTAAAATATTTTCTCATTTCTTCATCAATCCGACCTCGATTACAATTCACTTCTCCTTGGTCGAGTATCTCATTCCCGAGATTCTAATCTTCCCACACCCCTTGAACCTCTTGTTCCAAATGGTCCATTTAGGATTCTTACTGGTTCAAGAGTTCCAGGATTTGGTCTAGCCTCTTGCTTGGCCCTTTGTCCTGTTTACTACCACCTGTATCTTATCTGGTGGTCACCATAGTGACTCACACTTGACCTGCATCATAGTTGCGTTTAGCATTCAAGAACAAGGTTTTAAGCTTATGCTATTGTATCTATGAAATACAATGCACACAACATGTAAGCTAAGAAGGAATAGAAAATATACACATCCATCTCAATAAGACAGGCCTTCAAGCTTCATGTCTTTGATCAACAAAATACTTTATTTATATTAATTTTGGATTTACATTGATCCTTATTTAAAAAAGTTTTTCTGCTCTAAGTAATTCCCTCATTATTGGAAAGTGGACATTCCTTGGGATCCTCATCTAAATCTACATCTTCCCTCTTGGGTGAGGTAGGACATGCACGTAAGCACTCCTTCTCCTCCTTAGTCAATAGTGGTGAATTTGGTCAACATCCTATTGGACAATCTCTAAATGCAAAGGGTTTCATAGTCTTAGGAGTTCATTTGGTCTCCTCTATCTTTTTGCATCTCTCTAGCTTGAGACATGTGAGGGCGTGTGCTAGAGTTTCTTTGTCAAGAATCTCTACTAGGCTCTCAGGTTTGGGATTTTCTCCTATAGTGACTGAATTCCTTGCATCCCTATTAATTTTTCCCTTTTTTCTTCCCAACTTGGACCTTCCCATTTCCTATAATCAATTCAGATTGGTCATTTCCTAGGTAACTCAAATCTAGTTAAGGGTCCGCTATTCCCTAGTTCAACCATCGTAGGCTCATAGGCCTAGAGTTGAGCCTTGGGATTTGATACCAAATGTAACATGCCCAACTAGATTTAATTCAAAAAAATAATATTGACATTATGAATATCAAATTTATGACACACAAATTCTATAGCTAATTCTATTTAGCAATTTTATGTTCATAAATCACAAAGAATTCTAAAAAATGGGCATATTCATTTCCAAATGTCAATAGTCACATACAAGTTTGACTTAGCATTCAACGCTACATAGTCAATTCTCAATTACAAAGTTTTCTTTCAATTATATTATTTTATTCTTTTACATCAATGATATAATACATAATACATTTCTAATATGATTCCTCTATGACAGCTTGCCTCCATTGGTGGACAAGAATGTGATTGAGGTGCTTTTCCACCCAACCACGAAGCAATGTTTCCCTATAACTCTTCAGTCATTCGAAGAATACACGACCTTGCACAGAACACATAGCAAGAGATAGAGTTTGCAAGGTGTAAACTGTGCATGCCTAACCTCATGCATTTCTATCCATTGCTAGAATATGCAAGTTCAATGTTAGGTATAACATTGTATTATATATATATATATATATATAATGATTGCAGAGCTTGGCCAAGCTCCTGTAGCATAAATGCAACTCTGGTTAGATTTGGAAAAGAAAATCTACACTCTCTAGCACCCATTCCTAGAAGAAAATTTTATCATATCAAGGGGTATCCCTCCCTTTTAGACCATCTATTAGCAGTAATCTAGTGTGCTACAGTCTCCCACTAAATTCTTGTATCATTTCATTCAATAAATCAAACATTATTCATTTAATTATAGTTTCATCCATTCATCATATGTAGTTGCAATTCAACACTATTCTATGTTTATAGTTTGTTCCATTTGCAAAGAGATTTAATATTCTCAATGAGTAAAATAATCAGGATGAATCAGAAGGTATAACACATGTATGTGCACATACATAAAGGGATATTTATGCATGTTCACATATATGCCTAGAAATGAATAAATTTGAAATATGTGTATACATTCTAAAGAATTAAATAAAATTTCCCTTTTATATAGGTTTATTTTAATATTCAAAAAGGAAAAAAACCATCACTTCTTTTAGATTTTCTGTTAAATTAAATTATCATCCAATCTCAATTTATATACAAATGAAAACATCTATTTGATAGTCACTTGTCTTTCATAAGGACTAAGAATAGTTCAATGAAGCTTAGCTGAAATAAATCATCCATAAAACAATATTAACAGAACCAAAATACCTTCATTCTATTGCAACTTAAGGATCCATGCTTGTTTTCTTTCGATCAAGGTATCCATTCAATTTAGTGAACACTGTAATTAAAAATTATACTTCGTCCATCCAAATTCCATCCCTCAAGAGGACACCTATATACATATTATCATTCATTGATAAAATGATATTGATACCTTGGGGTTTCTTTTTAATAGTAGTCGATATCTATCGAGCCATGAGTTTAACCCATAATAATGTGGAACACCCAAAATACATATTGAAAACAATAGACCATAGTCAATGCCTCAAATCAGTTATTATCATGGGAAATTCATTAGTGAAAAGGTGTATATCAACATTCATGTGTATACACACACACACACATATCCATGCTCATCAAATCAAATGCTTTCAATACCCATGGCCTGAGAAGGCTTGTTGCGGGTAACATAGAGTTTTAAATACTTCGAACATAGTATCATTTGAATCTACCTACCACTTAATAGTGTATGGTGTTTTTTTTTTTATAGATAAATTAAAAGTGAAATAAACATCACATGACCCATGCAATTAGTAGGGCATACATCACCACTCTAATGCAACATAGGGCGAGATTCGACATGTTGTGAGAATCACATTCATATGAGATATAAAATAACAATTTTTTTCAACTGTTCACCTATAGGTCACTTATAATCATACAAGCCAACAACAATGAAATGAAGAAAAACAATGGTCGGTCGATTGGCCATGACCATGAAGATTTAATACCATACAAGAGATAATCCAGTATTTGGTATGAAACTCAACACACTACATAGGTTCTAGCAAGAGTACAGAGCCATCAAGGCAGCTTGACCCACAAAAAAAAGGACTTAACATAGATTGACATGGTTGATCGACAGGGCAACACGATAACCCAATATCGAAAATGTATGATAAGGCATACAAAATACTGAAATTTTTCTATCATTTTACGAGATAAGAAACTCATTCAAAATGAGAGGAAACAAATTGAACTAAGATTGAAATACCTCAATCGATACTTGCTTGAAGAATTTTCCTTCCCTAGAAAAGCTATAGTCCCTACAAACTCGTTGTTCTCCCTTCTCTTATTTCTACATTTTCCTTGTTTTTTCCCTTCTTTTCACTAGATTCTTCGATTTTCTTACCAAAAGGATCCCCTACAGATTTTGGAGAGATAGTTGTCTTAATTCACTACCTCCATTTTCATTATTTGGCTACCCACTCCCTTCATTTTTGGGCATTGACTGAATATTTTTTCCATGAGAAGGGGTCAACTGCTATCCCATTAATGATGGGAGTTATAGATTTTAAATCCTTGGATTCCATTATTCCCATGAAACTACAATTCAATGCAAGTAAAAACATTCATATATTTATATGTGTATATGTATTTATATACATATATATTTACATATATGCATATACATATTCAATTTATCCCCATGAAATTATATACATATATTCAAGAATGTATTTTTTTAAACTTACATGTTTAGTTTATCCATTTCATTTCCTTGTTCAAATTATATTTTAAACTTATCCAAAAGAACAAATAATGGAATTTATTTTCATATAATAATTGTATTTGATGGGTTGAGTTTCTTATTCAATTTCATTGAATGTCTATTTTGAACAAACAAGGTAAGATGAGAATGCACTAATTCATTCTTTCCACTAATTATAATTTTTACACCAAGTATAATGCAATTTGTCAACTTTTCAAACATATGCAAATGTCATGATCTATTGTGGTGTGTGAGATTCTAGATTCCATTCTTGCTTACTGTGGTCATCTGGCTAAGCATGCCTACCTCAATCAAGTTCTCGTCCTTCAACCTACTCCTACACAAAAATTCTTACACTTTCCCACTTATCACTAACCTTTAACCGATAATCTTATGAAATAATTTCTTAAATCATAAAATTGCATAATATTCATTTTCAATTTCATCATTGCATTTTATCAATTCCATAAATTAAATAAATGAAAAATTCCTCTTTTCAGATATTCTAATTTTCTCATCATTTTAAATGCAAGTAATGAAATTGAGATATGAAATTTTACTTGGAATATGGCTAAATCATCTTCCACACAAATATACCCATATTTGACATACTTTCAATGTGAAAATTATCCTCAGCATATAGAAAGATAAAAATAGTTTTGTATTTGTTGTTTTGGTGATGCCCATTATTCTTTGTATACTAAATCAACTATTTTATCTAATGTTCTTATGTAGATTTAGTTGCAAGCTAGCAAAGTTACACTTAAAGTTGCATATCTTGAAGATTTTTTAGATCATTGGGGAAATGCCCATACACTATTGCTTAAGTTTTTCATGATCCCTTTCCCCTTTGTAAGGGTGAAGTCATGGTTACAACTATCCTTTTATGGCATGATAGTGATCCCATTTCCAAGGTCATCATGTCTCTTAACCTTCAACATGTAGGGATATTATTGTTTGTGGAGGGTGGGATTTTCCCTCTAGATTCCCTCTACCTCTTCTTATCAACAAGAAGGTGATCTTGATTGGCCCAACTTAGGAAATTTTCCTTGGTTGGAGAAAGCCTTCTCTTTGACCCATCTACAACAACCTCTAGCTAACCCTCTTAAAGAAGAACAAGAAGGTGCTCCCAGTAGCTAGCAATCAATTGTTGATATTTACCCTAAAAATATTTAGGGTAATCAATATGATAAGATCCTCCTCGATTTGGTTTTCTTTAGTTGCTTAGACATTGCAAAGCTTGACCCTTTTTACATTTTTTTCTTTTTTTTGACTTGGGATAGTTAGGATTTCTACCACCCTCCCTTTTTTGAATATTTTACTATCATTTTATACATAAATTGGAAATATAAATGTTAAAAATAAATAAAATCTTGATATCAAAAGAATACTGAAATTTCTATAGATTTAATTAGATAGGACATCCAAATTAAGATAATGAAAACAATATAAGATATTAATCATAATAAGATTATAAATATTAAAAAATTAAGAATGTGACAACAATATAATGAACAATAAATATTATGATTTAAATTGGTAGGTATATGGTAAGTTTATATAAGGAAAAAGTATACCTACAATAGAAATACAAAAATAAGGCAATACTATAACTCCCTTAGAAATTTTTTCACTCAAAATCCATAACTTGTAACTAAAAAGTAATATCATTTATACAATCAACAAAATATTAACAAACCACATCTACAAAGTCAATAATCAATTCACACAATCAAGGGGTGCCTAGAGTGGTACAATCTATCAAAAGATATAGTTAATAAATGCTTTCCCTTGATGAAAAATAATAGCAATCAGGTAGTTAAATATGTGTTCACCATTAAATTGAAGCTATTTTAAAAAATAAATTGAAGCATTTTTTCTATCTAAACATATAAATTTTTATTTGTGAGGATGGTTGGATGTTTTTGATATGGTCAAGGGATGTTATTGACCATCCTGAGAATGTCCAAATGCTCCCTTTTGTATTGAGAATGTTATGAGATGTTTTGGAGACATTTTATATTTATGGAAAGAGGGGATGACTAGGGGAGGTCTTATTGTTTAGGAAACATGAATTGGGATAAGGATGTTAATTTCAAGCTTCTTATATAATAAATTAAAAAATATTATGATTATTTTTGAAGTTTTAGATATATTTAATTTTATTGACTTAACTTGAATTTGAAACTATTATGTACTTGAAAAGTGAAGTAGGAAAAGTTAACATTTAATTATGATATTTTAAAAATCATCTAAAAATGTAACTTGAATTTAATTGATTTTTTATGCTTTTAAACGTAAGATTGATTTTTATTTAATCTTTGAATTTATATAAATAATTTATTATTACAATTATAATATATTTTATTATACATGCCGACATTACTCAAGTTTCATTAATATATATTTTAACTAATAATTCTTTAATATATTTAGCCGATAGGCTTTTTATGTGGGGGAACCCCACCGACGTTTCCCCCAGTCTGACGCTGGCGGGAACCCCACGAACGCCGGATTTTTTATGTGTGAGAGAGGGGTACCGAGAATAGTTGTGTCGTGCTCTGGCATATACTTCTATGGCCTTGAGCACCGTGCATCCCTGGACGGACCCACCAGCTACCCTCAAACTCCTCCCGAAGCTTATAACAGCATTAAATATTGCGTCCTTATCCATCTCCATCAGGTATGGCTCCTAGTGGCTGTGCCATTTCACAACCTTCCTTGATGTTTCCATGCTTGCCTTGCAATTTACTAGGCCACCAAAGATCACTCCATGCAATAAATGTGAACCAGCGTTGAGCAACGTTAAATGGCTCTCAGGGGGACGACATTATTTGTGTTTTAGCAGTCTCTATAGTGAAGAAACAGGCGGAAGCAGAGCATTGGCGAAGAAAGACGAGGAGCCCTCACACCCATATTTGCCACCGCAAGGTAACTCCCTGTCAATCTATGCCTGCATCGAGTCCCACATATTGTTACTTTGAACTAACACTTTATTTGGTATATATGTGTATATAAGAAATAAAATATATGTATGAACATACTTGGTAACTCCATGGTAGACTGAATTGCTATGGCCAAACGAATTGGAGGGTGTGTTTGTGAGGTCCTTCAAGCTCTTCCCGTAATATTCTGTAAATGGATACAAATAAGTTTGGTACATGCCAATTGTAAATATAATACTGAGATTATATCATCTGTTTCGTTCACTGTTACCATTATTTTATTTGTGCTACATAGTAGTGAAAACAAAATCAGAATACAAGAGCATCGCTTAGGTCTAATGATGTGAGAAATGCTAAAGAAGCTTTTTTTGATGTGTAAGTTTACAGGGTCTTGAACCTTGATGGTTCCTAAATATGAAAATATATTGAAGTCTCAGCCTTCGAGGAAAAGGAAAATTAGATCTTCTCATCTACCACAGGATACTGTAGAAGTTTTGGTACTCAGATCTGAATAATTGGTGTTACTATTTAATGATTATCATATATTGCAATAGATTTATTTGACTGTAATTATAAAATAGTTTGTAACAAATTTTGATATTGTTCAATCCTAGCGAATACTGCTATTATGAATCTAAACCTTATATTACTATTTCACCAATTTTAGCCATATGTGTTGGATAGATTCACTTATCATATGAGCTAATTATATTAACCTATTATTGAAACCGTGTTGAGGTATGGTTATGCATAAAGAAGGAGGCGTATTGATTTAGGTGAGTAGGTAGGATTTAGGATGATAGTTAATATATTACTGAAAATTATTTTGCTTGACTCAGGCTTGCACGATTTATACTTCCAACAATACTAAATGTATTTCTCCCAGACTTGCGATTTACACTGCATGATGGAGGTGACAGAAAATTGGTGACGAATTTATGGCATGAACCATCCAGTAAGGTAGACTAGGATTTATTTCGAATAGGTCACCATTTGCCACCAACTCATCTTTATTGCCTTAATAATGCTATCTACTTGCCTCATAATCCGCTGAAAGCACCTCTTCTTCACTCACTGCTCATAACCTCTTCACTCTTTCGCACTTCCGGGGTTTCAAACCCTCAATTTTTGCACCTTTCACGTTCAAATCCAACTACAACCAAGGCACAGCGTAAACAACATCTACAAATGAAAAGCCAGGCTCAAGCTCAAACACGTAAATAGTAAATTTTAACGTTAATAGAAAATTTTAACAATTTGTAAAAACTAAAAACCAAGATTGTCAAAGAAATTTTAGTTTTTTACATATTTCATAATAATTTATTATAATTACAAACTAATATTATATTAATTTATTATCTGATTAATCTATATAAAGTTTATTTAATTTTTACATGATTAAAGTTATTTTATTTCATTTATTTAAAAAGTTAATTTATAATTTTATATATTTTGAAATATAAATATGAATTGTATGATAATATTTTCCACTTCATTTAAAATCCTTAATCATTTTGTAAATATAACTATTTTGTTTATTTCAAATTGTCAAATCAATAAATATATTTAGTCAATAGGATTTTTTAATGATAATTACAAAATAATATAATGTTAATTGATTATATAATATTGTAATTACAAAAAACTATTCAGATTACTTTATTATGATTACAAAAATAATATTATATTAATTAATCATATAATATTAAAGAAAATTAGACTTTCGCTCTCCAGTTGTTTGAATATGTTAAAGTTTTTATTCATTTAAAAATAGTCCATCAAAAAAAAATCATAGAACATTTTAGACTTATTTATGCTTGTAGTTTGGGTCTTAGTCAATACCTATGCCCTTGTTAATGACAATTGTTTTTTAATATTAGTATCGCTATTCATAATAATGTATTATAATTACAAAATAATATTATATTAATTTATTATATAATATTAAAGGAAATTACACTTTCACTCTCCATTTGTATGAATACGTTAAAGTTTTTACTCATTTTAAAATAGTCCATCAAAAAATAAAATTCATACAACATTTTATACTTATTTATGCTTGTAGTTTGGGTCTTAGTCAATACCTATGCCCTTGTTAATAACAATTGTTTTTAATATTAGCATCGCTATTTTGAATTATAGTTTCAGGATATGGCTAATGCACGAGCACTTGAAGATGTTATTACTATTTCAAGCAGTGGTTCTACTTCCAATGCACCCTCACCACAAACCCATGAGTTACCTCTATCAGCAACTGACTCAACATCTGTGGATTGGTTGGGTTTCCCCCACCATAATGTTGATGCTTTTTCAAACAATGTCTTGACAAGTTGTCATGAAATTTTTGAAGACGCTATGCAGACAAGCCAAGATTTAAGCGATGTGGAGGATCATGAAGTTGAATCGGTGCAAGAAGTTGTCCAAAAATTCCATGCAACCTATGAAGCTTTTGAGCTATTTAATGGTTTCCTGCGTGAATTGAAGTATTGTCAATATTATGGAGTGGCCAATGCATTTGAACTAAAGCGTGAATTCCAAGATTTATTGAGTGATATATGGTCTAAGAAGTTCAACTAACTTCTTGGAAGGCAGTTACTTTTTCAATATGTTGATCAAGATTACTAGTATGATACATATTAGATATTTTTTTGTGAAACTAAATGGGGATCTCAAAATAGCTATATGTGGAGCGAAATGGATTTAGTGGTCGACCTTATATTTGAACCCTTAGTTGTTATATATTAAGTTTACATTGTAATTCCATTGTACATATTGATCTTTATAGTTCTAATTTTAATGAATATAACTTATTCTAATATTTGTGTCCCCTTATTTTGAATATTATCTTGAACTATAACCTTAAGTCTACCAAATATATATTGGAATGCTACTCAAAATGATGATATATTTGATCATTATTGTAAATATTCACTCTTGCAACACTTAGCTATGTGAAGTACCATAGTCATATATATGCTTCTTTCAAACCCTTTGAAATATTCAATGTTGAATATAGTTATATATTATGTTTACATTGTAGCACCCTTGTGCATATTGATCTTCATAGCACTAATTTTATTGAATATATCTTATAGTACATATTGAGGGAAAATATTCCTCCTCATTTTTTTTTTTTTTTGCAAATGATGTGCTCCACTTGTGTATTCTTATGCTCAACATTATGTTGAGGTCTATGTTTTCTAAAACAAGAACCTCTGCCAATTGTATGCAAACACTATCTTCCATGTAATGTACTTTTGCAGGGTTAGTCAACTTCCATAGACCATGGCTACAATATTAACCACAGATGCAATTAAACTTATCCATGATGGGAATGAAGGGTTCAAACCTAATATGCAAATTTTGTCTATTTCAAACTTCAGCCATGGCAATGAATGTAACAACCGCTACAAGGTAGAAATATCTGATGGGGCCTACAAACAAAAAGCATCTTTACCTCAGAAGTACAATCATTGCATAGAATCTGGTAAAATTACAGTTGGATCCATAATACGAATGATAAAATATAATTGCCCCAGACCAAGCGGGTTTCGGTGAGTAAAGGAATCCAAAATTTCCCATAACAAAATCATTAACTTTTTAGCTTCTTCCTTGTATTAGTAATTCTTACTCTTGTCTTCCAAATGTATAGGTAGATTGTCATTGTGAACCTTGAGATTGTTTCTACAAACCAGGCTATAATCGGTCATCCTACTTCACTTTATATGGAACCAGAGCACCATATAGAATAGGAAATGGAAAAATCGTCAAAGCCACATGCAGAGCCTGATTAGCATTGCTAGAGTATCAACTCATGTGAGAAGATTATTTGGTGTGAATCCTTCTAGGAGTAGAATGGAAGCACCAGTCACAATTACACCTATTAAAAGTTTGAATCCTTTTCAACCAAGATGGACTGTTAAAGGTCGCGTGACTGCAAAAAAGGATATCTGCAGGTACAGTACCCAAAAAGGTACTGGTTAAGTTTTCACCTTTGACATCATTGACAGAGAAGGAACTAAAACACGTGTGACTTGTTTCAATGAAGTTGTTGATCTTCATTATCAAAATATTACTATTGGAAAAACCTATACATTTTTTGGTGGTGCAGTAAAGGTTGCTAATAAGCTTTACAATAGGTTAAATAGTGGGCTAGAAATTTCCTTGTCGGTAGAGTCAAAGGTCACTCTTTGTGAAGATGACAACTCTATTCCAAAACACGTATTCTCATTTACACCTATCAGTGAACTTGCAAAGAAGAGTTGCAACTCAACTACTGATGTTATTGGAGTTGTCACTTGTGTTAGCCCAAGCTCCACAGTTAGGAGAAGAGATGGGACAAAGGTCCTAAGGTGCACAATATCCTTGTTGGACATGTCAGGGGCAACTATAGATATCACTCTATGGGGCACGATGGCAGAGAAGGAAGGTGGTCATCTTCAAGACAAGTATCACCTACAAGAAACAACTGTTCTCGCTATTAAAAATGGATGAGTTTGCGAGTACAATGGAAAGGTGTTGAGTACATCAAGCAATACAAATTTATTTATAGACCTTGACATACAAGAGACACAACAACTACAAACTTGGTTCAAACAAAGTGGGGCTAATATTCTATCACCTTCAACAAAGTTTAGCAGCCCATCTATGCCTGTCACTACAATAACAATTAGGGATGTTCGAGAACAAATTCCTCATAGGGTGCACCATCTCCAATGTACAATAAATGCAACATTGTTGTCCATCAAATTTGAATCATTCTACTATCCGGCGTGCCCTAATGAATTATTAGGAAAACAGTGCAAGAAAAGATTAGTGCAGACTGAAGATGGAAAGTGGTTTTGCTCAAAGTGTCATGTAGCATGTACCTCTTGTAATTATAGGTACATACTACAAATAAGGTTACAGGACCACATAGATATGCTATGGGCAGTTGCATTTGACGAAGCAACAACAGAACTCATGGGAATGTCTGCGGAAAAGCTATACTCTCTACAGTTTGAGGATGAAATAGAAAGGGATACTCAACAGGTAATTAGAGACGTGCTGAACAAAAAATAATTGTTCACCTTGACATGTAGAAATGAAACATACAATAATGAAGAACGCTTGAAGGAAACTATCACAAAGGTTGAGCAAGTTGACTTCATTGCAGAGAGCAACATCTTACTTTCCAAGATCAAAGAAATGTGTAGTGACTCTTATAAAATTATAGTTGATCTAAGCTGCTAAGTTTACATTTCCCAACACATGTCTTGTATATGACTCTTATAAAATTATAGTTGATAGTTTTGTTCAAGCAAAAGAATGTGTTCAAATATCTAACCGCATGTGCCACGTCTACCTACAGATAGAAATATATAAGTTGCTAGGTTTACACTTCCCAATTCATGTCATGTATATGACTCTTATAAAATTATATTTCCACTCCAGGCTTCAATATTATGTGTTTCAACTATAATTGTAACAATAATATCTCAATAAAACAAATGTAACAATGTGTATCTATTTGCTTATGTCTATATATATGTGGAGTCTACTTCTAGCATTGCAGCACTCATGAATCTACTTGCTTATATCTATTTGCTCATGTCTATATATATGTGGAATCTACAACTATCTTAAAACTACACTTTAATAGAGATTAGTTCTATAAATTATGACTTGAATATGTCATTTTTTCATTTTATATTTTATGTTTTAACATATGCAGATACATGAATTTTAAGCATTCTTCTTTCAACATTGTAAGCTTTAGATATGTTGTGTTCATCTCACATATTGTTGTTTGAGTATGTTTGTGCTTCTCTTATTACTAATTCAGCCTTGCACTCCCATTGTATAGATGGACGACCCCTCTCCCGAAACAAGTCAAGCTAGCTTGAAACAAGTAGAGATTAGAAGACAGCAGACCCGAAAAAGAAATCAAGATTAGTATGCTAGGCATAAAGAAGCAATTGCCACCCAAAGATAGATTAAAAAGTTGCACACCATCCATATCGACCCCCGCCAAACAAAAGCATAGAGACTATGAGATCGTGAGAGAAACCATGATTACTATGCTCATCATAGAGAGGAAATAACTACAAAGAAATGCATTAAACATTTGGAGAAACAAGCATGGCAAGCTCCACTATTGCAAATAGAACAGGACCTAGAAGATCGAACATCATTCAACACAACTACTAGCTTTATTAAAATAATGAAAGGATTTCGATAAAAGATAGATGCGCTTTCCTATTTTCCAATAGGAAAACATGCATTATATGCAAGGAAAACTACCCAGGGATGCTTCTTCATTCATCTGACCCCCATGCTACTTGCAAAAGATGTTTCAATGAGAGAGGTATACATCGATTCTCCTCACTCAACAACATGGACCCAGGAGAACAACCTGATGTGCTCAGAAGACTGACCCAAGTGGAGGAAATGCTCATTGCTAGAGTTAACCCAGTACTACAAGTAACCCATGCACCTGAAGGGCAATATAAATATAGCGGTCACACAATTAGCTTCCCACAAGATATCAAAAATATTGCAAAAGTTCTCCCTCGAAGGATAGAAGACTTGGATGTGCTCATAGTTCAAAGACTGCATACAAAAGGCCTTTTCTATGATTGTTATGTAAGTAGACTTCACATCATAGATGCATTACAATACAAAGTGAAATATGACCCATACTATAATGATGTTTCCATAAGTGTTGATGGTTTGGCTCAAATTCCTAAAGTTAGCATGGATATTTCAAGCATGTTACACACCATTGAAACTAACAAGTGTGCAGGGGTGCCAAATAATTGGAACACCATTGATGAAGATGAAATTGAGGATAGCATAGTACACACATCATCATTCATGGCTAAGTTGCCAAATAGATGTCGTGAACTAGAAATTATTAAGCAAGCACTAGACCTTGAGGACAATACAAATAGCACTATAGATTGGCCTGAAATGAACTCATCACCAATAAATGAATACAATACTGAAGGCTTGCTTGATATGGCATTCCCAACTCTCTTCCCCAATGGGGTTGCACTACAAATGCAACCGCAGAGTAGTGAAGTCCGAATGCACGAGTATGCACTACACTTGATAAGGTTCCATGACCAGAGGTTTGGAAGGCATCCAAGGTTTTGATATTTTATGTTCAATCTTATGTTGCGACATCGTAGCCAAGGGCTTGCAGCAATTTTCATTAAAAAAAATGTAGAAGAAAACATCCCGACAACTATTGAAAGCCTTCGTGCACACTTGAAAAGCCTCCCTGACACACAATTAGTTGAAAAACTCATGCACTTTGGCTCTTCAATGCGAGGCACAAGACCATATTGGAACAAGAGTCGTTATGATCTAACCAATATGATTAACCAAATAGGGTCTCCCACTCTATTTTTCACATTGAGTGCAGCAGACACAAAGTGGTCGGACCTACAACGATTTCTTTCAAATGACACAGCAGTGGAGATGCAGACAAATAAACAACATCTTGACAATGTAATCAATAACCCCCACACCACATCATTATATCTCCACCAACGATTTACAATCTTCTCTGAAGAGGGCATCCAAAAGCTTTTTGGTGTAAAAGATTATTGGTATAGATATGAATGGAAGCATCGAGGAACTGCACATGTGCATGGATTCCTTTGGCTTGAAAATGCACCAGACATGGATAAACTTGATTGGGAGAACAACACAAAAGTTGAACAGGCAAGGAAATTCTTCGATAGGTATGTAAGCGCTTGGAACCCTCGTCCTACTTCACATAGAAACAACCTGGTCTATCATCCCCAACACGATGACCCATGCTTGCTAGACACAGCTCAGATATTAGCTATAGATCCCTCTCATGACTATGAGGAGATAATCAACTGTGTACAGAGGCACACAAAATGCAGAGAGGGGACATGCTTGCGCAAAAAGAGGAAACAACTACAATGTCGATACAAAGCTCCATGGAAAGAACAAGTTGTATCTACCTTGTCATGTGACGATAATGGCAAAAAAGAATATGGACCTGCAAGGAATGATGATAGGCTAAACATACACAATCCAGAAATGCTTTTGATATGGAAAGCCAACATAGATTGCCAACTAGTTACCTCACGAGCACTTGTACTAAAATACATTGCAAAGTATGCATCAAAAGCAGAGAGAACATCTGATTCTTGTATTGATATGTTATCAAGAATATCCGCATGCAAGAGAACAAATGACCTAGCTATCACAACATATAGAAAATTTATGATTGAGCTTGTTGCAGAGCGTGATATAGGAGCACAAGAAACATGTCATATGCTTCAAAAATTGCCGCTTGTTGTTTGTAATAGGCCATTCACATCTTTGAATGTTGGCCGAAAAGTGTTCCAATGAATAACAAGACAACCAGATGAAATACACCTCCACACGAGCTACCTGCATTCCTACATTAATCGGCCTCAAGAAATGGAAACAATAACGCTACTCGAAGCTGCAAGATCTTTCTCCTATTCTGCAAGGCGCAAAGGATGCAAATGAAAAGAGAGAGAGGTAAAAGCGATAGTTAATGTTTTCCCAAAGTTCTATACCATCCCAAATGAGGACTCAGACAACTTTGAAACTTTTTGCTGGAGTGAGCTACTATTATACAAACATTTTTGAAGCATAGAAGGCGAAGTAGGACTTGCTAAGGATACAATAATTGCAAATTGGAAGCAAATGAACACAACCAAATATGATGTATGGCATCTTAATTGCACAATCAAAATAGAAGCAACCACTGAAGAAGAAGATGAGAGCGATATAGAGATTGCCACAAGGGACACAACAGAACTTAACGAATGGGAATTGTTTTCACAAATGGGTCCCTTAAATAATGTCGGCCTAAATGAACTTGAGATGCTTGGTAGGCGTGAGTTTGACAACAACAATAGATGGGATCAACTACCAGTACCCCAAGATCTTCATGAAATTGCCATCCACTTCATCCCAATGAAAAACGCATGTAGCCAAGAAGACACTATGGTAAGCAACTTGGATGTGCCAGAGTATACACTATCGTCGCAACAAAAACTAGCACTCACAATTATCATTGACCATAGTAAATGCTCCTCAGAAAAACCGTTGCACATGATTGTTCAAGGAATAGCAGGTACAGGAAAATCGTACCTAATTGCTTGCATAAGAAAAGCGCTCACAAGTAAGCGCCCACAACAAAAAAGTGAACTACTCACATTAGCTCCTACAGGGGTGGCTGCATTTAATATACATGCATCAACTATACATTCAATGCTCCGGATCCCTCTTAAAGACATGCACCCACTACAAGGACAAGCATTAACAACATTTCAAGAAGATATGAAATATATCAGATATATTTTGATTGATGAGATGAGCTTCATAGGTCCAAAGTTGCTACTAAAAATAGACAGAAGGCTATGTGAGGCTTTCCCACACTGACAACATCTACACTATGGTGGAGTGTCTATAATATTAATTGGTGACCTCGCCCAACTTCCACCTGTGATGGACAAACCTATGTACACAACACACTCAACTGCAAAAAAATTGTGGAACCAATTTACAACTGTTGTCACCTTACAAACAGTCTTTCGTCATCAAGGTGAGACTCCATCACAACAAAGATTTCGTCAAGTATTGCAAAACATATGGAATGCAGAAGCAACAAAAGTAGATTGGCAACTCTTAATGACGCGCACAGAAAGGCAACTCACATCAAGAGAAAAAGAAGAGTTCGATAGCTCAATGCACTTGTTTGCTACCAATGATTTAGTTAGACTACACAACAGAAGAATGTTAAAATCATTGAACCGTCCAATTGCAATTAGCGCTGCGACAAGTACCAAGCATGGAATAGATAGTGCAACTGATGATGAACAGCTTGAAAAAGAAGTATTGCTTTGTAAAGGGCAACGCATCATGCTCACATCCAACATATGGACACAAGCAGGCCTGGTGAATGGAGCTCTTGGTGAAGTTGTTGACATCATTTACAGCCCTGGTTCCAAACCACCAGATGTTCCCATGTATGTTGTTACAAGGTTCAATAGCTACAGTGGACCCCCATGGAATGACCATGACCCTAAGAGCATACCAATCATACATGTTTCCTTGGGCAATAGAAGGCAGATACCGCTTACGATGGTGTGGGCTATTACCATACACAAAGCTCAAGGACTAACATTGCAAAAGGCAACAATTGATATTGGTAAAATAGATAGGCAGGGACTAACATTTACAGCCATATCTAGAGTTAAATCATTAAATGATCTTTGCATTCAACCACCATTCTCTTTTGAAAGATATTCCAAAATGCAAACCAATCCATTTGCAATCATAAGGAAGCGAGAGGAGGCACGCTTACAACAACTATGTCTCTCCTAAAACAAGGTATGCAACTCTCCTCCCTATCCATTTGATATCTCTCCCCAATTCCCATGGTGCTTAAAATTGCTTCTACAACTTGACTTCATCAACGCCTATTCTACGCACCTAACCACCCCATTCCTTTTGTTGTATAGGTCTTCAAGACAAATCACATAGACCACATAAGCTCATCCCCAAAAAAAATTGCACCGCTCCTACATGTTCATAATATAATACCAAAGTGTATCAGCCTATCGGCGTAACCATTGCACCTCATTGGGGTGCAAGTGCTAGTTAAAACTTGTTTAACTATTATTAGCGCGCTCAGCCAGTAAGTCCAGACGTTTTGTTTTTACTCTTCTTTTTTAAAGCAGAAGAGAAATATATGGATTGTTTTCCTTGTTCTTTTAATTAATTGACTGAGTGTCAATAATACATAGAACTTCGAAGCACACTCTTTCTTTTTCTTCAAATTTATTGGATTGTCTGATGATCGTCCAGGGGACACCATGTCAACATCGCCCAAGCTTAGGTTCAAGAGAATATGGTACGACGAATTAATGCCAAATGGGTACCGTTTAGCAACGGTTAAAGAAGTCACAAATAATTTCGAGGCCATCAAATGCCGACGATTACTCGAAGTCATAAAGGACGAAGGGAAACGCGATTGTGAGCGCACAGGGAAGGACTATAGTCGTCTTTTGGACGGGCTTATCTTGGCTATCAACTTGAGCGTACTGTTCATTGGTGTAAATGGTGTTTAGTGGTTAAGGAAAAAGAGTGGGATAAGAAGACACGCGGTTGGAAGAAAAAATGTTCAGGTGTTAATTCTTGCTGTTTTAAAGTAGGTGTTAGGTTTGTATTGTTTGTTTTACATTTATATTGCTTTATATAATTATCATCTTTACTGTGATAATACAGCTTGCTATCCACCAAATGGTAATTTGTTGAGAGCGCAACTTTATCATGAAATTATTCTCTCAAAACAAGGGAGACAAATTGCACTGTCTCTTACTATCATCAATTCAGATGCAGAAGTTATATGTTGGCTGCTCAAATCTACAGGTGCAACAGAGTTTCAAGGCTTCAAAAATGTGTTCAAGTTGAATGGACTGGACAGATATAATGGGTGGTATTGCCATGGTCTTGGGAAATACTTGTGCGGTTGTAAGTTTCCGTTACAGTTGCCGCTAGAAGAGGACAGTGAAGAGGGAATAGCGCTGACTCATTTGAATAATTTAATTGGTACTAGATGGCATGAGATGCTTCAACGGATTACCTTTATTGAATTGTATGTAGAGGTTTACTCTTCTGAAATTCTTCACTGCATGACTAGAGATGGTATACCCATTCTGGATAAAGCTATGAGCGAAGCTATACATAATAAAGAATGGATTGACATATTGACAAAGCTCTTATCAGTATCTCTAAATTCGATTGAAAATCATGTTTCCGAGATTAAGCAGTGCTTTGGAGACGTTCTTATTCAGGCAGTTGAAAGAGGTTACGCTCAACTTGTAGATGCTTTGTTGAAATTGGAAGATTCCATTGACCAACTCACCGCAGATGTTTGTTTGGAGGTTGCACGAGGGGCCATCCGCAAAGGCTACCGTGAGTGCCTGCAGAAGATGTTAGATATATTGAAGGGAAAAGTTGGAAATAAGCTCCAACAAGACAAATATGGAAAAACGCTCTTTCATTATGCGGCCAAATCAGAAAATGAACAAGTCTCCGAATTGCTCGCTGCAGCATATCTGGATGAGTACAGAGTGAAAAAAAGGGATAAATGGGGAAGAACCTTTCTCCATTGGGCAGCACTCACTGGACAAGCTGACTTCTGCAAAGTTTGTATCGATGAATGGAATTTAAAAGTAGATGCCAAGGATAAATTAGGCCAGAATTCTTTACATTTAGCAGCAAAAGGAATTAAGGGGCACTTGGTTGCGGATATTATAGTGGAATCATCCTCGGTGGAGTCGGTTCATGCAACCGATGATGAGGGAAGAACACCCTTGCACTTGGCATTTGCGAAAGGCAACATAACAATGGTTGAGAAACTACTGGCAACTAACCCTTCTCAAGTTAAAAAGATGTTTCAGCAACCTGACGGCTTCGGGAAGACCGCACTGCAAATGGCAGCACAAGGAGGCCACACACGAATTGTGCAGCGGCTTTTGAAAGAAGACAGCGATCCCATCTTACAGCGCGATGCCTATGGAGGAACAGCATTGCATTATGCCACTCAAGAAAAGGATGGAGAGGTCGCATTAGCCATATCGCAGAGCCTGCTAAAAAAATATGAGGAGGGAGATGATAATAGATCACTTATGTTGTGGGCCTCAGCAACAGACATTGGCACGGCAGAGGAGAGAGAAAGGGTAGATCCTTCTGTTAAGGATTTCCTTTTAAAGGAGAAGGGAAAAGATAAACATAATTTGTTAAAGGCGGCTGCAATGAATGATAATGTGGATATGGCATGGGAGCTTCTGCATAGAGGTGCCGATATTGCAGACATTAAGCAGTTGAAAGAAGCATTGCCCGACGTTCACAAGACATATGAAGAACAATTAAAGACCCTACGGAAAGCAGAGAACTGCAAGAAAGGTGCGGATATCGCAGATATATACGATCCCAAATGGAAAGAACAGTCCATCTGCAATGAACCAATATTTTTCTTAGAAATGGATAGCATCTGTTTATGTTACTATTCTCATTATTTTAAATTAATTGTGTGCTTGCTTAATGCTTTTTGAATATTAATTTTTGGTGACAGTAATAAAAGAAATTGAAATCGCAAACGAGCAAGGACGAGATAGACCGAGTTCGGAGGATAATCTTGGTAAGATGATGTTAAAAGTTTGAGTTTATAATTGATGTCTTTAATGTGGATCGTACCAGATATATATACAACAAAACACTTGGTTGAATTTGTGTAGGAAGAAATGTTTTCGCGGAAGGTCTAGCTGCTCTATTCTTAAATAAATTTGTAGAATCCACGGTCACAGTGGGCGTTTGCGATGAATGGGGTATGGGAAAATCGAGTCTCATGATTCAGGTGCGTTTTACTTTTTACTATCAAATGAATTTAAATTTTAAATTACTCAGAACACTTAAAGCCTTCCAACCTGTGCATGTAGACGGAAAATATTCTGCTGATGTCAGCCTCTCAGTTGTCCTATCCAAACCTCCTCCCTTTTGAAAATTTCTGTGGAGCAAAGAAGATGTCATTTAGTACAAAAAGGTCGAAAGATATATACAAGATGAAAAATGCCGCGGAGAAATTATTTCGACACAACACTATGAGGAAAATATATACAAGGATAAAAAACGCCGTGAGCAAACTGTCACCATTCACCGAGACGGAGGTATATTTTAAGTATAATTCTCTTATATTTTTTTGCAAAATAATTATAATATCATAATTCGATTATTTTAAACAGAATCGACTGGTAGAACTGTTAAAGAAGTATCATCCCGAATACCATGCGATTTATAAGTCCCTTGCAAGCATGGATCTTCATAATCAAATGGTGAGTAGAAACCTAACTACTACACTTTGTTAAATATAATTTTTTTAAATATGGAAGGAGCTATTAATTGATTTTACTTTTTCTACTCATTCTCTTCCTTCCGTTTCTACATATCTTCAGCTAAGATCAAAGGCTGACGGGAAAAGTCAATTCCAACCAATGAGTGTAGTACCTCGAATTCTGACAATTCGGTACAATGCATTGCACTATCGGCTTGAACAGGAACCTTGGGCTGGTCTAGCAGTCACAATTACAAAAGAAATTGAGCAGGTGATGACCAGAGCACAAAAGTTCAGTACCTGCTGGAGATATAGCTGGGCTAAAAATGGTGTCAACATCTTCATACAAATACTTTTACCTTGTCTTTTGGCAATATTTCTAGCAGGTTGGGTGGCCTGGGCAGCTTGGACGATATTAAAGGAGGCAAAATTCAAAGATTTGAGATACGGATCCATACCTTTCACTATAATGGCAATTGTATGGGGAGTATTAAACTCGGTTATTTCTATTGTGAAACCTGTGAGTACGCAGATGATGGGGTATATCAACTCACCAGATCACACAGCTCGTCTTGGCTATCAACAGCAAGTCATATCTGACATCATTTTCTTGAAAAGGGAACTGGGAAGAAAGCCCCACTGGTTTTTTTCTTTCATTGCTGGTGAATGTTGTTGGAATTGGTTGGGTCTGTGTCCTGACAATGTTGAAAACACATGTTTTCCAAAATTTAGCCCAGCTTTCGAGGATCGACTTCGAATGATAACATTTGTTGATGACCTCGATAGATGTGATGAAAAAGTTATAATACATGTAGGTGGAAGCACTGAATGTTTGACCATTTATTATGTTTTTGTTTTCAATTTAATCGATTCTAAGGGGGTAAAGAGTTTTTTTTTTTAAATTAATACAGGTTTTATCTGCTATAAATCTTGTATTGTCTGAATGCAAGATCAATGTGATTTTGGGGATTGATAAAAAAATGATTCAAAGAGCAGTTGAAAGATATTTTGAAGATAATGACGATAGAGATTTAGCAATAAATTTATTTGTAAAATTATTCAAATTTCTTTGAGTTTGCCAGATCTTATTGTTGAAGAATCAGAAAAGTTTTTGCAGTGCTATTTAGGACACCCACCACCTACTAGAACTATGATTACAATGGAAGCTGGTGAAGAAACAGATTATGGTAAAATAGATACAGATAATGGTATTACTAGAAAATGTTATTTTTATACAACACAATCTATGGCTTTCAAATAATCTAAATCATAAAATTCTTTCTAAATAGTTTAACCTTATAATGATTTTTGTTGGCTTTGTGCATAAGATTATGTTTACATTTTGAAATTTTCTCCAACTACAGATGACATGGATACAAATGCCCTGGATATCCCTGATATAAGCCCAAGGGAAGAAAGCACATCAGCTGAAATTGATTCTTCTAAAAGACCACAAACAAGTTCTCAAGGTAAATAAAAGTATTTCCAAGTTTACCATTACATTGATGTTGGATGGTTTGTGCATATGATTATGATTTTTTTTTAATAAATACAAACGACACAGATTTATTTGAAATTATTTAGATCATATAATTCTTTCTAAACAATTTAACATTATAATGATGTTTGTTCAATTGTGTATAAAATTATGATTACATTTTTACTTTTGTCCAAATACATATGGCATTAAAATCTTTGGTAAAAGTCCAAATAGAGAAAAAAACATTAATTGAAATTGATTCTTCTAAGAGACTACAAACATGTTCTTAAGGGATTTTTTTTTTTTTTGAGTTTAACATTACATTGATGTTGGATGGTTTGTACACATGATTATGATTAATTTTTTTCTTTTGTCCAAATACAAATGACACGGATTTCTTTAAAACAATTTACATCATAAAATTCTTTCTAAATAGTTTAACATTATAATGATGTTTTTTTTCTTGTGTATAATATTATGATTACATTTTAATTTTGCAAACACAGATGACATGGAAATCTTTGATAAAAGTCAAAGTCAAGAAAGCACATCAGTTGAAAGTTATTCTTCTAAGAGACTACAAATAATTTCTCAAGGTACATAAAATTATCTCTAATTTAACATTACATTGATGTTGGATGGTTTTTGCATGTGATTATGATTAATTTTTTTCTTTTGTTCAAATACAAAGATACAAATTTCTTTGAAATAATTTAGATCATAAAATTATTTCTAAAGAGTTTAGCATTATAACGATATTTGTTGGCTTGTGTATAAAATTATGATTACATTTTTACTTATGTCCAAATATAGATGACATGGAAATCTTTGATAAAAGTCCAAGTGAAGAAAACACATCAGTTGATATTGATTACTCTAAGAGACTACAAACAAGTTCTCAAGGTACATATAATTCTTTCTAAGTTTAACATTACATTGATGTTGGATGCTTTGTGCATATACAATCTGATTAAATTTTTTCTTTTGTCCAAATACAAATAATTTTACATAAATTAATTATTTGACAGGCATTGTCAAAAAGGTGTCTCATCTATTGACTTTCTTAAATTGTTTTCTTTCTCACAACCTTTATAGTGAACCTCAACAAATGCAATATGAGGAAAATGAAATCCATTCTTTGAGATTCTCAATAAGTGCATGGTTAACAAGAGAAATGTTGTTATCAAAGTATAACCCAAAAGAAGCTAAAACCTTGTACAAGTTTAAGGATTTTTCCACAAGTAGCTAAAAACTTCCTCGTGAATGGAAACACTTTATAGATTACTACAAGTTTTCATGCAATATTCTTTCAAAGATAGGAGAAGTTTACAGGCTACCAAGTTGGAGGGTAGAATTAGTAGCCTGGACATTTGTTTGTTGCAAATGGAAGCATGAGATGAACACTCTCATTAAGGTTGGCATAGTAATATCCTTTCATTTTTTTTTATTGATTATATAATTTATTATATTTGAGAGTAAGCACTTAAAATTTTAATGGTTTAACTTCAAAATGTAGGGTTGGCACAAGTATGCACATGTGAGTAGCAAGGATAAGGGGAAGCGTAAAGAAAATGAAGTTGAACATCAAGATGTGGAAGTTGTACAAGAAGTAAAGGAACATCGGTTTGATCCTTCACTTAAAAAAATTGTTATGAATTATGTTATTGAGTTGCATGAATTACAAAAAAAATCAAAAAATGAAGTTTATTTGGATAAAGATAGAAGAATAATAGAGACACAAGAAGCTATTCTTAAATTAAAAGAGTGTTTAAGACAAGATCCTTTTGTAAAATCAATTCTAACTATATATGGGCATGATGCTACAATAGTTGAAGAAAGCCAAGTACAATATTCTAATTGGTTAAACTTGTTGAAGGCCTTGCATGATGTGCAAGATGTTTTGATGAAAGGAATTCAATTGTTTCAACAATTTTGCCTTCATTTTGAAATTGACAATCTTCCATGGACTTTGCCAAAGTCAAATGACATAACATATGAGATATTGGAGTGAGAGATAAAAATATAAAAGAATGTGTATCATTGATCATAATAATGAAAATACAAGGAACTCCAAAAATAGATTGAGAAATATTTTATTGAATTATATATTTAAATATTATTATAAACAAAATTATGTGTTGTTTAAAGTAAATGAAAGTTTAATTAATATAATGTGAATTACTATCCATTTCTTCATATGTTTAAAGTAATCATTGTTTAGAATTTTCTAGATCTTTTATCCATAGTGTTTAAAATTTATTATAATTTTTTATATTAAAATGTTTGTAAGGTTTCTTAATAGCCTAACAAGATATAGAAGTTTGGAAAGTAGAAAGAAATGTTTAGACTAATCTTAAAACCTATATAAATGGTATAAATTTTGAGTGTGATCCATAATGTTTATACTAAAAAGTTTTCTTAGGTTAATAGATTTAGGGGTTTATTACCTTAACATGAGATTATTTATTAGGGTGAAAACTAAATAAGGATGGTAATGATTTGTGTACTTTTAAAGGCTGGTATATGATCTTTTAACTGTAAGGGAGTTTGTTCTTATTAGAAAATTTAAATAAATAAATCGATGACAATAATTTAAAGAAATTTTTTAATTAAAGTTTAATGTGTATTTTTGTGCTTTTTATTTTAAAAATAAATTGTTATAGAACTATCTTTAAATCTAATTATTATATGGTTTATAATTGGAATGAATTAAAGTAAAATATACATTTATCAAATAAAATTGAATTTAAAGGATTATATTAGGGATTGATTAATCTAAAAAAAAAAATTATTAAATAAATTATTTGATTAGTTAAATAAAAATGAACCCATCAAATGTATGATAATTAATACATTACTAGACAAGTTTAAAAATATATATAACTAAACTTGAGTTTAAAATCAATGTGATTTTGCGAACAGATATAGAATGATTCAAAGAGTAGTTGAATATATTATGAATATAATGATGACATAGATTTAGTGGATAAATTTATTTTTAAAATTATTCATATTCCTTTAAGATTGCTAGCTTAATTTCTATTGCTCTGTTTATGGCACTATCCTGTTAGACTTACAATTGGAGTGGAATCTCACTGAAAGGTTGCTTGATATGATTGAAATAACTTTCATTATTTCTTTGAAAATTATTTCAAATTACATTAATGTATGTTGGTTTGTGTGTGATCATGATTACATTATTTTGATTGTGAAAAAAAATAATTGGTAAAAGTTTAGGGCAAGAAAGTACAAAAGATTGAAAGTGAAATTTCAAAGTTCTATCACATATCAATCAAGAAAAGGTAAATTAAAAATTTTCAATAAAAGATTAACTTTAATCAAATATGTGGTCTAATTGGATTCATTCTAGTTAAATTAGACATGAGCTATGACTTTTTAACTTTAAATTGTTCATTAAATGCATATGGAGCATCACTTTGGAGATAGTTTACTATAGAAAGATATTTAAAAATATCATTCTTTCACAACTTTTGTTTATGTAAATAACATTTTTTTAAATACTCTTTTGTTGATCTATAAGTGTAGTTTTCAATTTTTTTAATAGTTTATTTAGCAGTTGCTATTTAGTCTATAAAAGTGTAACATATATTTGTAACTTTACTTGACTATACATAATTTTTCAAGGTCATACATTGAGATCATTTAAATTTATAATAAAATAATAAGTTTTTTTTTATTAAGAGGGGTAAACGCTTTTGATCACAAATGGGGGGCCTCATCCTCAATATAAATTCTCAATAATTACATCCCAAAGGGGTTTGAACCTTGATGGAAAGAATAACAACACAACAACTTGACCATCACACAATGCCAATATTAGCCATATTTAAATAGTAAGTAATCAATTCAGCTAATCATAATTATTTGATATGGACTATTAAACAGGTACTTTATTGGTTGTATTTCTTCTTTCAAATTTTGTGTTTACTTGCATGCAACCTTTCATGTAATTATTGAAAAATATAAGATGAGGTAAAAGAAAAAAAATTCCTTTGATATGATCAAAAGGTGTATAGTTAACAAGATAAATAATGTCAAAATATAACCTAGAATAAGATAAAATTTTCTAAGTTAAAATAATTTTCCACTAGTAGCAAAAAATTTCCCATGAATTAGGATATTAGGATACTAATAATTATAAAAAATATATACAATATATAAAATGTGAATCATACAATAATAGATTTTACACATTACCTAAGATATACATGGGAAAAATCCTTCTAGTAAAAATCCCCATAAGCACCATTTTATTAAAACACTTAAAAAAAATAGAGTAAACCTAGGGGCTTTCCTCTACATACCTCCACATGGCCAATAATGCCTGCTGTACATAGTGATATAAATCACCATAAATCTTTAAATTTGCAATCTCTCTAATAAGAGAGAACCCCCTTAACTATAAGAGAAAGAGTGGAAAAAATATATTAAGGGGGTATTAGTCACACTTATTCAAAGAAATCATTTGTAAATAATCAATAATCTAATATATACTTATTCACACTTAAATAAAGAATATCTTAAGGGGTATCAATAATACTTATTTAAAACAATGATTTATTAGATTATTAATTATTAATGGTATATTCTTTATAATATAAGGTTATAAAACAGTATATGAGAACAATATACAAATTTTGTAAGAGTATGAACCTTAATATTATTATGCTCTAACACCCCCCTTAATGTTAATAGGGGAATCATGTGTTCTTTTTTATAAAAAGAAAAGAAAGAAACACCCTAGTAATGCATGCACTTCTATATTATGATAAACACGGACACACATATATTCCAAAATGAAAAATAATATATTTTAGATTACATGGAATTCATCTTGTCATAATTTGTAAGCAAATTTTTTTAAAACGATGCTATATATGTGTTGCCTTGAATTAGGTCTATCATGGCTTGTCATCTTTTAAATCCCATTTTTACCTCTTTTTGGTTAAGTCTAAGTCTTGAAGGTTTTTCAAATTTTCTTTAAGTGTTAGTCATCCCTTTTGGGTCCCTAAAAATATCTTCATACTTAGCCATTTTTCTTAAATTTGACTTTTAGAGATGGTTTTTGAACTGTCATAAAATGTCGAAAAGGTTCTCACAAGCTTGTCGAGACCCGACATGGTTCTCAAAACCTTATTAATACTCGACGTGGTTCTCACAACCTATCCAATTTCTGAAAAAAGACTTATCTTATGAATTTCTATCAAGAGTTCTAAAAATTTAAGGCTTTAAGGAGTAATTCTTTAATGTGGTTCTCAAAAGTCTTTCGAAAACCACCAAAGCTTCAAAACCTTTCAATGCCCCAAAGAAGCTCCTCTTTTAAAGGAAACTAATTAAATAAAGGGAAAACATAGATGTTTTTCTTGGTTAAAAATTGAAACTATTGTCAGCCTCCCACACCAAACCAAGAACCTAATGTTCTACAGCTAAGGAAAAAATCATAACTTGATTTTTTATTCTTAGTGGAATTTTATGGAGTTGTGACAACCATGTCAGGTCTTGATGAGGTTTTCAAAACCTAAATGGATCTGGACTCATAAATTTAAGCTTTGATATAAATTTATGAAGGAAATAAGGGGAGAAATAGAAGTAGAAGCTTATAAAGGCTTCAAAACTTGTGTCAAATTCTAACATAGTTTCAATAACTTTTCAAATATTTGGCTCTTCTATTTTCCAAAGCAACAAGAAATTGGTGCCAAGAAAGCCACCTACTAGGATTAATTCTTGTTAGAGCCGAGTAAGGTGAAATAAATTTGAAGGTATATGAAGGGTAAAATACCTTAGAATATAATCATTCCACATATTTGAAAATGAATTTTAAGGTTTTTGGAGCTCGAGGAGATAGAATTATGGAAAAGTTTACAACTAGAATTTAAGCATATTTCTTCATTAGGTCATTCTCTAAGAAGGAATAAACAGGTAAGCACACTCTTAATGTTATCTTAGATACTATATTTAATTGTATTGAAAGAATTTCTAGTGTTGAAAATTAGAACTTATAGGGGAAACTATGGCAAAAAAATTCTAGGATTTGCTAGCTAAAGTGAGTTAGAGTTTAAGCAAAGATGAAGTATAAATACTTGGGATATGAGCACCTAGTTGGATTAACTAGTACCTTGATCAAAATTGGTGATACATGACTAAGGAATATTAAACTCAAAGAGTTTTAGGAAATGGTAAACAAGAAAAACATGCATCTTATCACCTAGAGGTTAGCTGAAAGTGGTTTATTGGAAGAAATTGCCTTCCCTGTGGGCAATGAAACAACCTTATTCTTGAATTTTTAAACCATTATGACCTCAAAAATAGATAAATTAGGACAAATGATGACAATTTGTTAATAACTTTTGATAGTTCCACTATCAATGGTTGTTTTAGATTATCAAAAAGGAAGGTTTTTATGGGTTTCAATTTCACATTGTCATAGTGTCATTTTAGTGAGAAGAAGGGATACTTCAAAAATACCATTGCTAAAGAATGGATTGAATTCCCAAAGAGGGGGAAATCCCAATTGCCTAAAAATATACATAGGTCACACTTCATGGATGAGATTTTTGATATCATTGTTTTGGTGCATATATTGACAGGTAATGTAATTTCCCAAGGTTTCGAAGAGCGAATTTTCTTCTTTGTTGAGATCATTTGTGTAGGAACATAATATTTGGATTGGGAAACTTCATTTAGTGACAAATTACATGATATGATAGTTGGCTTCGCTATTAGTAAATCATTCTATATGCCTTCATATCTCTTCTAAGCCTTGACATTAACTATGCCTTGGGGAGGGCTTAATCCTATTGAAGAATTTGATGATTAGATTCAAATCTACAACTATTACCCGACATACAATTCAATAGGAGATATAGAAAAATTGGGAGAGTTAATGTAATGTGTCATACTTAAATAACACCAATAAATCAATTATGACAGCATGAGTATTAAATTAAAGATATAAATCCAATAGCTATTTTACCTCATAGCACGTGTCCAAAAATAATAATTTAATATTCATTTCCAAATGTCAAATTTTCAAATTGCATAGTTTGATGTGGCTATCATTTCCACATAGTCAACTTAATTTTTACATAATATGATACAAGTACAATAATCAAAGGAAGGAATTCCATGTTATTCCTCTTCAATGCTCACTACATCTGGTGGATGAGAACATGGCTTAGGCACTTTTCCACCCAACCACGAAGCTACGCTTCCCTAGAATTCTTCCTAACTCAAAGAATACCTGACCTTGCATGGAATATTTAGTAAGAAAATATGATATGCAATGTGGAATCTGGTGTGTATCTAACATAACTACAGGAATTTCTATCCACAACTAGAACATGCAAGATCAATGTTAGGAAATGGCAGAGAGTTACATCATAAAAATTATACCATTCAACATTATGGACTACAAATTCTTGGCCAAGAATATGTTTTATATAGTTATGAAATGATAGATTTTAGAAAAAGAAAAACTTATACTCTTTGTTAATCCATTTTTAGCACTCATCCTAGAAGGAAAAAATTTACATTCAAAGGAAACACCCTTTCTCTTCTAATCATCAAGTTTGTAAACATACATTCTGTTTATCATAGGTTATTCTATCTAACCTTCTTATGATATTAAAACATAAACATTTTATGAACTTAATCTACGTTTGTTTACTTGGACTATCTTGGATTCTATAGTTTATGTGAAGGTAAACTAACCAGAATTACTACTTTGGCACATAATACATACAACAATCAGTCATTGTAATATGTTATACATTTATCAATTGAAAGATACTTTTGAGCACATTTCTCACACATGCATCAACATATAGATCCTAATTATATTCCCTTACTTTTCTTACACTTGACAATAAACTTGTAATGCTTAGTTAAGGAAAATAATAAACAATTTAAAGAAGGTATATCACATGTATGTGTGGGTATGTGCAGGATCATCATGGAAAAAACAAGCCCTTAAGTGGCAAAAAAATCAAAAAAATCAGAGTTAGGTAACTTGACGTAAAAATTTGAATAAGTTATCTATATTTTTTCAAAAATATGTAAGAATAGAATCTGTAGCAAATTGAATGTAGTTTCTAAACTACTAGGTTTGTTTTAAAAAGAAATCCATTTGTGAAATTTTGAAATTTCAAAGAGTATTTAAATTTTCAAGAAAAAAGAAGAAGGTGTTTGTCTCACACCCTAACCACAATAAAAATGATAGTACAGAAATATTTTAGATATAAGTAGAGGACTCATGTCTCAATGACATTATTTTTGTAAATTTTTTTCCAAATAAATACCTTAGAATTTTTTATTACAACTTTTAAAAATAAAACACGTGATGTTCAACCACCTTAACATGGTCAAAACTTCATGAAATTCATTTTTTATTTTTTTAATCCTATAGTATGTGAAACATAGAATGTGATGCATGTTTTGGATTCAAAAAATGTGATACTGTTTGAAAGCTATAGATGTTTTTCAATCAGTCTATCAATTAGGACTTTAGTCGTAATTTGAATAGAAAATGAATAATAATTACTTATTAAATTCAAAGTAAAGCATAATTCATATCGGTGGAAATATGAGAATATCCTTTAAAAACCCTTTTTGTTTCATCAATTTTGGGTAAAAAAAAAGTCGTCAGCCACATACCCATCATGATCCTGCACATACTCGTGTATATTCATAATTGTTTTATGAATATACACATATATGGCCTTAATTATAGTAATAAGTATGTGTAAACATTGTTTTAAAAACAAAAATAGAAATCCATTTCCCTTGCAAACAGCTTATTACAATTTCATTTCCTTATAAAGTACAACAAGAAGTAATATCTTTTACCAGAAACCAATTCCAAACAAACAGTTCAAACTAAACATATTATTTCATGTTTTTCACAAATAATACACTAATATAGAATAATGATAGGATATAAAAAATTTCTCAAATAACTCATAAATTCAATTCTTTTAGTATCAATCTTGAGTGCATAATACTACATTTTCTTTGTTGAGAACTTAATTGTTAATGAAATATTTGTTTAATATTACTATCAAGAGTTTATAGTTCATCGAAGGATGAACATTCAATGACATAAGGCCAAATTCTCATCAGAAAGAAATATTTTTCCTTTAACAAAGAATCAGGCTTCATATAACATTGAACTTCAAATTCATCATAAGCTATGAAATTTGGTGTCACACCTTCACTGGGTTCAACTTATAAGAGAAATGCAACAAGGTGATAACATGGGACATAGCATCGGGTTTGCATTGATAGTGGTTGATAACAACTCAAAATGAGATTTGTTCTCATATTAACAATGAGACAATGTCTGAGTATAATGAATGCCATAACATGGTGGAAGAGATAGAAATACATATACCATTAAGATTGGGTTCACATATCAGTGAATGATGTAATACCATGCCCCTTGTGGCATTATTGATCTTATTAGACATCAATGGTTTATGTCCTATATTTTATGTTCTTTTGTGAACATTGGGAAATATACATTATTGATTAGTGTTCCTATACATCAAGTTTATATTTTTTATTGTTAACTAACTAACTAGTGGTTGTTGTGATTTCATGTGATAGCCAGATGAGGTCTATTCCCTATCTATGTATGTAATGATTGAGAGGTTTCGTTATTGGTAATATCATTATGTATACTAATGGATTTCATCATGTTAGGTGATTTATATTATGAGTATGAGTAAGTGAATATAAAGGTAATGATTGATATTCAATATTTGATTGTAGTAGTATTGTTATAGATAAAATAGATTATTGATAACTGGTAATATTTTGATATTAAATAATATGAAAAATTATTTCTTAACTCTAAAAGATATTATGTAAGTAGGTAGAGCTAAATTATATGTAGATTTAATTCCTTAGTTGATTATCATTAGAAGATTATTTTTCATATACTATCTATTTCAAATACTATTAATTACGAGAAATACTGATACCTCCTTCTGGTTGAGTAAACAGGTTAAAATTGGCCACTATTGTTGAAGGGGTCACATAGCTATTTCCCTTATGTCATTCTTGGAAAATTCTAGTATTGTCAAGGATATGTATTCAACCTTATTTTGTAAGGGACAAGTGCATGTGGGAGATGTTTCTTAGTAGACCCTTGAGTCACTTCTTTAAATTTCATTACTTATTTTAGGCTTTATAATGTATTTATGTGGTTTTAATTGTTTAAAAGGGGCCCTAGGTGGTAGGTATATAGAGTAGGGCTATTTTATTCTATAAAATCACTTAATTGAACTTTAAAACCCACTCTAATTTCCCACTTATGAAAAGTGGCGAAAATGGGAGTTGGTTCGGTGGTTGGGAAGTTTTAGGGCTCATTAGTTGCCCCTTTCCCTTCTATATATTCCTTCTTTTTGAAAGGAGAAGGGGATTCCTCTTTTTTCTTGGCTTCTCTCTTTTCTTTGGTTATGTTTTTGTTCTTGGGGCACTTTCTCCTTTTTGAAAAGGAGGATTCTTGGTGGAGATAGAGGAGAGGATGGGAGAGGAAGAATGGAAGAATAAGGCTTGAATAAGGCTATCACCTTTTGGATTGCACGTAGTTGGTAAGGTCTACCCCTTTGTAGATCTTTGTTTAGGATGCATGAAATATTATTTATGTTTTGAATTTGTGTGCAACTTAATGTTAAATCCTCTTGAGGTAGTGTTGGGAATTATGTGTTTGGTTAAGTCTTGTTGGAGTTCCACCTTGTTTTAGTTTCTCTTAATGTGTATAGCTATTTAAGGTTTAGGGTGAGGAAGTATAACATGGATGTTTGCATTATGCATAGTATGTGGTATGGGCTATTTAAGTTACCTTGTGAATAGTGGTGGTGTGTGTAAGGGAAAGCTATGTGACCCTTAGAGCTTGAGGGTGGATTGAACATCAATCTTATGGTTGGGAGGAGGGCTATTGGCTATATTGCTTCTTTTGTTGTTTCCTCTTGAGACTTATGGGAGATTCGTCAAGATGAATTAGCAAGGGGTTTTGAGAAACTAGGAGTAACTCAAGAATTTTTTTTTGGGTGAACTCATGCATAATGTTTCATTGTATATATGAGTAGGTGTAATATGTAAAACATGTTAACAAGAAAGGAAAAGTTGTGAAGAAATTTATTGTGTATTGTTGCAAAACAAAATGATAGGAAAATCATTTTTACAATGTATATAATTCATTTTATCATACTTATTTTATTTTATAAAAGTTGGAGATTCAAAGGAAGATAAACACCTTGGAAAAGAAATGTTTTGCTTGTTTCAATTTTGTGTAAGAAATAAAGTTGTATATATATTTTTGAATTTCATTGAGGAAGAAAACAAAATAAACTATCTATTTTGAAGTAGGCAAAAACCTACTACAAAACTTATGATTGCATTAGAGAATGACTAATTTTGGTATTTTGAAATCAATATGTCAATGTTTAAGAAAGAATTATTTGAATTGATTAACCTCTTTACATGTTTCTAGTTAACAATGCATTTCAAATTTTATAAAAAGAAAGGGAAAGATGCTTCAAACTATGTTTTGAAAGACATATACATATATATATATATATATATATATGAAATACTAATTATGATTAAAATAAACATATATCTTGAATTAACACATATATATCCTAAATAATCAAATGTTTAATATATATCTTTATGAAAGAGATTCAATATATATTAAGTAAAAGTTTATTAAAAGAATTATTAATATGCGCATATATATTTTTAATATGCATTTTTTTCATTACTTTATTTATTTTAGTATTTGTATATTATAATAATTGTACTTACAATGATATTCAATATTCATATTATATTATCAATTTTATATGTAAAATTATAATATAATCTTGGTAATTGTAATTAAAATAATATCTCAACTGTAATTACTTATATTTTTTATATTTATTGGATTTTGTTATTCAATGTTTCATATTCAGTGTTACAAATTTGGGGACATGACACATTGTGAAGAGAGATACCAAAGCCTAACTAGGTACTTGAGTCTTTGGAAATCTTGCTAATCATTTGAGCCATGTCATTTTTCCTTCCATTTCCTTCATTGGATCCTATTTTTATGTTAAATGGATTATTTCATACCAACTATGTCTTTTAATTTTTCCCTCTAGTGCCTTAATTGACCCCTTCTATTTTTATGTAAGATGGATTTGTTTATACCAAACTATATATTATTCCATAGCACTACAATATAGATAATAAAATGAAGTGGAGGAGAGGTAGGTATTCTGAAGGAATATGGTATTAGAAAGAGGTTCTTATTGTTCATTAAATTTGTTGTAACAACCTCTTTCTAAAATATTTTCCATTCTTAGTGCATAGTAGGATATTCTTCTGGAAGGGATTCTCTATAGAAGCAAGGTAATATTGTCTGCAAAGGTGTAAGTATGGTGTTTGTTGCAACCCAACTTCAATGATTTCTAGCATCAGTTTAAAGGTTGGAAAGTAGATCCCATACCCAAATGAGTCGATATCCATCTTGAATTCCACAAATAACATGGGAATCATTTGACCCTCATTCAATTCCCTTAGCTAATTTCTTCACACTTAGAAACATGTCCTTCAAATTAGTTTTCCTCCTATAGAAGCTCATCTTGTCATCCAAATTAACCAATCAATTCCTTCAACTTCTCAATTGGATCCCATAGGCACCATTATAGCTTTCATCTACCTACTCAATTTAAATTGAGAAAGCATCTTTAGCTAGTTCATCCTTAATTACCTTAAATGATCAATAAGTCAACTAACTGGTTTGGACTACAATGTCAACTAATAGCCACAATAAGTTACTATCTCATATCTATCACATCCCTCATAGCCTAAGCATAGGTAAAAGAAACAAAAGAGATAATGGACAAGAAAAGGTGTTAGGGACTAATTAAATTAGAAGCATGGGAACTTGAAAATAAGAAAGGAAAGCATGAAATCAATAATTTGTTTAAACATTCATTCCACATAAACATTCAAACATTCATTCCACATAGCATATTCATTTTTTAATAAGAAAGAAAAGCATGAAATCAATCATCAAGATCACATAACACATGAACACCTAATTTTTTACGTGGAAAACCAAAAAACGGAAAAACCACGGTGAGGATTAGCTCACAATATATTAAATAATTGGTTATAAGATATTATATAATTTCTCATTGCAAATGGACAACCTATCTTAGTTGGCTCATTTCTCACAAAAAGAAGAGAAGCTAGAAGAGAGTGGTGGCACATAGTTGAGATTTAAATTGCCGCAATTGCATCTACAATATGCATGAATTACAATTCCATTGAAGCTCAATACAAAAATTTATACACTTCATACTGATATACACTAACACTCTGCTCTGCTTTGCATTCACCTCACACTCACATGATTCACATCAAAACAACTTATCATTATATATATATATATCCATCACATCCTCAAACATCAATTAGGTAGGCCTAATCACGTGTATCATGCAAAATAGAACTTGTTAGCTCAACATCCAAACATACACACTTCATGCTTTAATTCAAATTTGTAATGCATAAGATAGGTTGAGGTGGACCTATAATAGTACCCTTATAACAAATCAACACTTATCAAAACTTTTCAATACCCCAAAGATACTAGGTCAACACCGGTAGTGACCTAACATCAAAATTCACTAGTTGTTCAACCACAAATGGAAACATGGACCTTAAAACTTCACACCACTTGGAACATAGGTGCATTTGAGACCTATCAACACTCCCACAAATCCACAAGATAGGATACCATTCTATGGTGAAGTTCTGACTCACCAAAACTTACACCTCGTATTGGTAACCATTGTCACTAGCAGACTTGATATTTTTTCATTCATAACTTCTACACCAGAGGAAAAAACAATGTGAAAATATAGATTTAGACTTCTCTAACATCTAACAAAATTGCATTAAAACTATAGTGCAATATTTTTCATGGCAGACCAATGCAAACCAAATTACGGGATGTTTTGTACACTAAAAACACTGTTCTGAAACTTAGCCAATTTTCCACTTCAACTATCTACACCAAATCAAACCTTTAGTTCTAATCATTGAATTAAAATTTATATGCATTCTCATGCTATACAAAATGTTCTACACATCAATCTTCATACTAAAACACAATGTTGACATCAATGACAACACTGTATTTGCATATTGTACAACTTATGCCCATACTCATGCTCATGTTCCCAATAAACATATCAATGACATACTTCTTAGTCTTCCAATAATCTCCCCCTTTGACATCAAGGGAAAAGGATGCAAAACATATTCTCATATACCTTATTACATACATACTCATATACTCTCATACTCCCCCTGACTGATATTTACATGCATACAAGAGAGTAATAAACTCAAAAGGTTGACAAACTCCCCCTAAGAGTGATTTCCAATAAATCGGATCAAGATTTGCATTGAAAAACTCTTATAACATCCACATATATATAGTGAGATCTGACCAAGAAATTGAAATGCATAAAAAAAAGAAATACAATCATCCAGAAAATCTATTTGACACCTGCAATTTCTCAAGGTGTGCTTTCCAATCCTTCTTCCCTTGTTCCCAACATTTCTTGGCTAGACCAATAATACAACTTTGTGTCTCACACTCCATAAACTGTAGTTCTTCACGATCATCTAGAGTGTAGGGTATCAGATTTAACTTCATTTCTTTGTCTGCACTCATCAGGGAAATGGAGATAGGTGTGAATTTAGTATTCACTAGATCCTTGAGATGACCAAATTACAAAATTATCTTCTCCTTTTGTACTTGCAAGTTGAAAGAACTACTCATGGAGATTCTCAATTATTGTCCTTGTGCTCCCATCAATGTCTTGTGTTGGATCATAAGCATAAGATTCCTTATCAATTTGGGACTCAATTGACTCCATCTCATCCTTTATACTTTTAGTGAAGCTGGGCCACTTCATGCAAAATTGGAACAACACTTTGGCTTCCACAACACAATTTTGTACATCTTTGAGATTATCTTGAAATTTATTGTGTGTGTGCCACACTTCTTTGTTATGTCCATTAATATCTTAAGTATGATTCACCCTTTTATCTAGAGATCCTCCAACTTTTCCTTCAAGCTACTAGAATACTCTTTAAATGAATCAAGAAAAAACTTGAAATTTTCCATATCGGAAAAG